>OZ022290.1:62502500-62676624 GCA_963981305.1 Rupicapra rupicapra
CAGGTGGAGCAATCACGTGGGCCCCCATGGGAAATCACGTGGGCCCCCAGGGGAAATCACGTGGGCCCCCAGGGGAAATCACGTGGGCCAGGTGGGGCAATCACGTGGGCCAGGTGGGGCAATCACGTGGGCCCCCAGGGGAAATCACGAGGGCCCCCAGGGCAAGTCACGTGGGCCCCCAAGGAAAATGACGTGGGCCCCCAGGGGAAATCACGTGGGCCAGGTGGGGCAATCACGTGGGCCAGGTGGAGCAATCACGTGGGCCCCCAGGGGAAATCACGTGGGCCCCAAGGGGATATCACGTGGGCCCCCAGGGCAAATCACGTGGGCCGCCAGGGGAAATCACGTGGGCCCCCAGGGGAAATCACGTGGGCCCCCAGGGGAAATAACGTGGGCCCCCAGGGGAAATCTCGTGGGCCCCCAGGGGAAATCACGTGGGCACCCAGGGGAAATCACGTGGGCCAGGTGGGGCAATCACGTGCGCCAGGTGGAGCAATCACGTGGGCCCCCAGGGGAAATCACGTGGGCCCCCAGGGGAAATCACGTGGGCCCCCAGGGGAAATCACGTGGGCCAGGTGGGGCAATCACGTGGGCCAGGTGGGGCAATCACGTGGGCCCCCAGGGGAAATTACGAGGGCCCACAGGGCAAATCACGTGGGCCCCCAAGGGAAATCAGGTGGGCCCCCAGGGCAAATCACGTGGGCCCCCAGGGGAAATCACGTGGGCCCCCAGGGGAAATCACGTGGGCCCCCAGGGGAAATCACGTGGGCCCCCAGGGGAAATCACGTGGGCACCCAGGGGAAATCACGTGGGCCCCCAGGGGAAATCACTTGGGCACCCAGGGGAAATCACGTGGGCCCCCAGGGGAAATCACGTGGGCCCCCAGGGGAAATCACGTGGGCCCCCAGGGGAAATCACGTGGGCCCCCAGGGGAAATCACGTGGGCCCCCAGGGGAAATCACGTGGGCCCCCAGGGGAAATCACGTGGGCCCCCAGGGGAAATCACGTGGGCCAGGTGGGGCAATCACGTGGGCCAGGTGGAGCAATCACGTGGGCCCCCAGGGGAAATCACGTGGGCCCCCAGGGGAAATCACGTGGGCCCCCAGGGGAAATCACGTGGGCCCCCAGGGGAAATCACGTGGGCCAGGTGCGGCAATCACATGGGCCAGGTGGGGAAATCACGTGTGCCCCCAGGGGAAATCATGTGCGCCCCCAGGGGAAATCACATGGGCCCCCAGGGGAAATCACGTGGGCCGCCTGGGGAAATCTCGTGGGCCCCCAGGGGAAATCACGTGGGGCCCCAGGGGAAATCACGTGGGCCCCCAGGGGAAATCACGTGGGCCGCCTGGGGAAATCACGTGGGCCCCCAGGGGAAATCACGTGGGCCAGGTGGGGCAACCACGTGGGCCAGGTGGGGCAATCACGTGGGCCCCCAGGGGAAATCACGTGGGCCCCCAGGGAAAATCACGTGGGCCAGGTGGGGCAATCACGGGGGCCCCCAGGGGAAATCACGTGGGCCCCCACGGGAAATCACGTGGGCCCCCAGGTGAAATCACGTGGGCCCCCAGGGGAAATCACGTGGGCCAGGTGGGGCAATCACGTGGGCCCCCAGGGGAAATCACGTGGGCCAGGTGGAGCAATCACGTGGGCCCCCAGGGGCAATCACGTGGGCCCCCAGGGGAAACCACGAGGGCCCCCAGTGCAAATCACGTGGGCCCCCAGGGGAAATCACGTGGGCCCCCAGGGGAAATCACGTGGGCCCCCAGGGGAAATCACGTGGGCCAGGTGGGGCAATCACGTGGGCCAGGTGGAGCAATCACGTGGGCCCCCAGGGGAAATCACGTGGGCCCCCAGGGGAAATCACGTGGGCCCCCAGGGGAAATCACGTGGGCCCCCAGGGGAAATCACGTGGGCCCCCAGGGGAAATCACGTGGGCCAGGTGGGGCAATCACGTGGGCCAGGTGGAGCAATCACGTGGGCCCCCAGGGGAAATCACGTGGGCCCCCAGGGGAAATCACGTGGGCCCCCAGGGGAAATCACGTGTGCCCCCACGGGAAATCACGTGGTCCCCCAAGGGAAATCACGTGGGCCTCCAGGGGAAATCATGTGGGCCAGGTGGGGCAATCACGTGGGGCCCCAGGGGCAATCACGTGGGCCCCCAGGGGAAATCACGTGGGCCCCCAGGGGAAATCACGTGGGCCCCCAGGGGAAATCACGTGGGCCCCCAGGGGAAATCACGTGGGCCCCCAGGGGAAATCACGTGGGCCCCCAGGGGAAATCACGTGGGCCAGGTGGGGCAATCACGTGGGCCAGGTGGAGCAATCACGTGGGCCCCCAGGGGAAATCACGTGGGCCCCCACGGGAAATCACGTGGGCCCCCAGGGGAAATCACGTGGGCCAGGTGGGGCAATCACGTTGGCCATGTGGAGCAATCACGTGGGCCCCCAGGGGAAATCACGTGGGCCCTAAGGGGAAATCACGTGGGCCTCCAGGGGAAATCACGTGGGCCCCCAGGGGAAATCACGTGGGCCAGGTGGGGCAATCACGTGGGCCAGGTGGAGCAATCACGTGGGCCCCCCGGGGAAATCACGTGGGCCCCCAGGGGAAATCACGTGGGCCCCCAGGGGAAATCACGTGGGCCCCCAGGGGAAATCACGTGGGCCCCCAGGGGAAATCATGTGGGCCCCCAGGGGAAATCACGTGGGCCAGGTGGGCAATCACGTGGGCCAGGTGGAGCAATCACGTGGGCCCCCAGGGGAAATCACGTTGGCCCTAAGGCAAATCACGTGGGCCTCCAGGGGAAATCACGTGGGCCCCCAGGGGAAATCACGTGGGCCCCCAGGGGAAATCACGTGGGCCCCCAGGGGAAATCACGTGGGCCAGGTGGGGCAATCACGTGGGCCAGGTGGGGCAATCACGTGGGCCCCCAGGGGAAATCACGTGGGCCCCCAGGGGAAATCACGTGGGCCCCCAGGGGAAATCACGTGGGCCCCCAGGGGAAATCACGTGGGCCCCCAGGGGAAATCACGTGGGCCAGGTGGGGCAATCACGTGGGCCAGGTGGAGCAATCACGTGCGCCCCCAGGGGAAATCACGTGGGCCCCCAGGGGAAATCACGTGGGCCCCCAGGGGAAATCACGTGGGCCCCCAGGGGAAATCACGTGGGCCCCCAGGGGAAATCATGTGGGCCCCCAGGGGAAATCACGTGGGCCAGGTGGGGCAATCACGTGGGCCAGGTGGAGCAATCACGTGGGCCCCCAGGGGAAATCACGTGGGCCCCCAGGGGAAATCACGTGGGCCCCCAGGGGAAATCACGTGGGCCCCCAGGGGAAATCACGTGGGCCCCCAGGGGAAATCATGTGGGCCCCCAGGGGAAATCACGTGGGCCAGGTGGGGCAATCACGTGGGCCAGGTGGAGCAATCACGTGGGCCCCCATGGGAAATCACGTGGGCCCCCAGGGGAAATCACGTGGGCCCCCAGGGGAAATCACGTGGGCCAGGTGGGGCAATCACGTGGGCCAGGTGGGGCAATCACGTGGGCCCCCAGGGGAAATCACGAGGGCCCCCAGGGCAAGTCACGTGGGCCCCCAAGGAAAATGACGTGGGCCCCCAGGGGAAATCACGTGGGCCAGGTGGGGCAATCACGTGGGCCAGGTGGAGCAATCACGTGGGCCCCCAGGGGAAATCACGTGGGCCCCAAGGGGATATCACGTGGGCCCCCAGGGCAAATCACGTGGGCCGCCAGGGGAAATCACGTGGGCCCCCAGGGGAAATCACGTGGGCCCCCAGGGGAAATAACGTGGGCCCCCAGGGGAAATCTCGTGGGCCCCCAGGGGAAATCACGTGGGCACCCAGGGGAAATCACGTGGGCCAGGTGGGGCAATCACGTGCGCCAGGTGGAGCAATCACGTGGGCCCCCAGGGGAAATCACGTGGGCCCCCAGGGGAAATCACGTGGGCCCCCAGGGGAAATCACGTGGGCCAGGTGGGGCAATCACGTGGGCCAGGTGGGGCAATCACGTGGGCCCCCAGGGGAAATTACGAGGGCCCCCAGGGCAAATCACGTGGGCCCCCAAGGGAAATCAGGAGGGCCCCCAGGGCAAATCACGTGGGCCCCCAGGGGAAATCACGTGGGCCCCCAGGGGAAATCACGTGGGCCCCCAGGGGAAATCACGTGGGCACCCAGGGGAAATCACGTGGGCACCCAGGGGAAATCACGTGGGCCCCCAGGGGAAATCACGTGGGCACCCAGGGGAAATCACGTGGGCCCCCAGGGGAAATCACGTGGGCCCCCAGGGGAAATCACGTGGGCCCCCAGGGGAAATCACGTGGGCCCCCAGGGGAAATCACGTGGGCCCCCAGGGGAAATCACGTGGGCCCCCAGGGGAAATCACGTGGGCCAGGTGGGGCAATCACGTGGGCCAGGTGGAGCAAGCACGTGGGCCCCCAGGGGAAATCACGTGGGCCGCCAGGGGAAATCACGTGGGCCCCCAGGGGAAATCACGTGGGCCCCCAGGGGAAATCACGTGGGCCCCCAGGGGAAATCACGTGGGCCCCCAGGGGAAATCACGTGGGCCCCCAGGAGAAATCACGTGGGCCCCCAGGGGAAATCACGTGGGCCCCCAGGGGAAATCACGTGGGCCCCCAGGGGAAATCACGTGGGCCCCCAGGGGAAATCACGTGGGCCAGGTGGGGCAATCACGTGGGCCCCCAGTTGAAATCACGTGGGCCCCCAGGGGAAATCACGTGGGCCCCCACGGGAAATCACGTGGTCCCCCAGGGGAAATCACGTGGGCCTCCAGGGGAAATCACGTGGCCCAGGTGGCGCAATCACGTGGGGCCCTAGGGGAAATCACGTGGGCCCCCAGGGGAAATCACGTGGGCCCCCAGGGGAAATCACGTGGGCCCCCAGGGGAAATCAGGTGGGCCCCCAGGGGAAATCACGTGGGCCCCCAGGGGAAATCACGTGGGCCAGGTGGGGCAATCACGTGGGCCAGGTGGAGCAATCACGTGGGCCCCCAGGGGAAATCACGTGGGCCCCCAGGGGAAATCACGTGGGCCCCCAGGGGAAATCACGTGGGCCCCCAGGGGAAATCACGTGGGCCCCCAGGGGAAATCACGTGGGCCCCCAGGGGAAATCACGTGGGCCAGGTGGGGCAATCACGTGGGCCCCCAGGGGAAATCACGTGGGCCCCCAGGGGAAATCACGTGGGCCCCCACGGGAAATCACGTGGTCCCCCAGGGGAAATCACGTGGGCCTCCAGGGGAAATCACGTGGGCCAGGTGGGGCAATCACGTGGGGCCCCAGGGGAAATCACGTGGGCCCCCAGGGGAAATCACGTGGGCCCCCAGGGGAAATCACGTGGGCCCCCAGGGGAAATCACGTGGGCCCCCAGGGGAAATCACGTGGGCCCCCAGGGGAAATCACGTGGGCCAGGTGGGGCAATCACGTGGGCCAGGTGGAGCAATCACGTGGGCCCCCAGGGGAAATCACGTGGGCCCCCAGGGGAAATCACGTGGGCCCCCAGGGGAAATCACGTGGGCCCCCAGGGGAAATCACGTGGGCCAGGTGCGGCAATCACATGGGCCAGGTGGGGAAATCACGTGTGCCCCCAGGGGAAATCATGTGCGCCCCCAGGGGAAATCACATGGGTCCCCAGGGGAAATCACGTGGGCCGCCTGGGGAAATCTCGTGGGCCCCCAGGGGAAATCACGTGGGGCCCCAGGGGAAATCACGTGGGCCCCCAGGGGAAATCACGTGGGCCGCCTGGGGAAATCACGTGGGCCCCCAGGGGAAATCACGTGGGCCAGGTGGGGCAACCACGTGGGCCAGGTGGGGCAATCACGTGGGCCCCCAGGGGAAATCACGTGGGCCCCCAGGGAAAATCACGTGGGCCAGGTGGGGCAATCACGGGGGCCCCCAGGGGAAATCACGTGGGCCCCCACGGGAAATCACGTGGGCCCCCAGGTGAAATCACGTGGGCCCCCAGGGGAAATCACGTGGGCCCCCACGGGAAATCACGTGGTCCCCCAGGGGAAATCACGTGGGCCTCCAGGGGAAATCACGTGGGCCAGGTGGGGCAATCACGTGGGGCCCCAGGGGAAATCACGTGGGCCAGGTGGGGCAATCACGTGGGCCCCCAGGGGAAATCACGTGGGCCCCCAGGGGAAATCACTTGGGCCCCCAGGGGAAATCACGTGGGCCCCCAGGGGAAATCACGTGGGCCCCCAGGGGAAATCACGTGGGCCCCCAGGGGAAATCACGTGGGCCCCCAGGGGAAATCACGTGGGCCCCCAGGGGAAATCACGTGGGCCAGGTGGGGAAATCACGTGGGCCAGGTGGGGCAATCACGTGCGCCAGGTGGAGCAATCACGTGGGACCCCAGGGGAAATCACGTGGGCCCCCAGGGGAAATCACGTGGGCCCCCAGGGGAAATCACGTGGGCCAGGTGGGGCAATCACGTGGGCCAGGTGGGGCAATCACGTGGGCCCCCAGGAGAAATTACGAGGGCCCCCAGGGCAAATCACGTGGGCCCCCAAGGGAAATCAGGTGGGCCCCCAGGGCAAATCACGTGGGCCGCCAGGGGAAATCACGTGGGCCCCCAGGGGAAATCACGTGGGCCCCCAGGGGAAATCACGTGGGCCCCCAGGGGAAATCACGTGGGCACCAAGGGAAAATCACGTGGGCCCCCAGGGGAAATCACGTGGGCCCCCAGGGGAAATCACGTGGGCCCCCAGGGGAAATTACGTGGGCCCCCAGGGGAAATCACGTGGGCCCCCAGGGGAAATCACGTGGGCCCCCAGGGGAAATCACGTGGGCCAGGAGGGGCAATCACGTGGGCCAGGTGGAGCAATCACGTGGGCCCCCAGGGGAAATCACGTGGGCCCCCAGGGGAAATCACGTGGGCCCCCAGGTGAAATCACGTGGGCCCCCAGGGGAAATCACGTGGGCCCCCAGGGGAAATCACGTGGGCCCCCAGGGGAAATCACGTGGGCCAGGTGGGGCAATCACGTGGGCCAGGTGGGGCAATCACGTGGGCCAGGTGGAGCAATCACGTGGGCCCCCAGGGGAAATCACGTGGGCCGCCATGGGAAATCACGTGGGCCCCCAGGGGAAATCACGTGGGCCCCCAGGGGAAATCACATGGGCCCCCAGGGGAAATCACGTGGGCCCCCAGGGGAAATCAGGTGGGCCCCCAGGGGAAATCACGTGGGCCCCCAGGGGAAATCACGTGGGCCCCCAGGGGAAATCACGTGGGCCCCCAGGGGAAATCACGTGGGCCAGGTGGGGCAATCACGTGGGCCCCCAGGTGAAATCACGTGGGCCCCCTGGGGAAATCACGTGGGCCCCCACGGGAAATCACGTGGGCCCCCAGGGGAAATCACGTGGGCCCCCAGGGGAAATCACGTGGGCCAGGTGCGGCAATCACATGGGCCAGGTGGGGAAATCACGTGGGCCCCCAGGGGAAATCACGTGGGCCAGGTGGGGCAATCACGTGGGCCAGGTGGGGCAATCACGTGGGCCAGGTGGAGCAATCACGTGGGCCCCCAGGGGAAATCACGTGGGCCGCCATGGGAAATCACGTGGGCCCCCAGGGGAAATCACGTGGGCCCCCAGGGGAAATCACATGGGCCCCCAGGGGAAATCACGTGGGCCCCCAGGGGAAATCAGGTGGGCCCCCAGGGGAAATCACGTGGGCCCCCAGGGGAAATCACGTGGGCCCCCAGGGGAAATCACGTGGGCCAGGTGGGGCAATCACGTGGGCCCCCAGGTGAAATCACGTGGGCCCCCTGGGGAAATCACGTGGGCCCCCACGGGAAATCACGTGGTCCCCCAGGGGAAATCACGTGGGCCTCCAGAGGAAATCACGTGGGCCAGGTGGGGCAATCACGTGGGGCCCCAGGGGAAATCACGTGGGCCCCCAGGGGAAATCACGTGGGCCGCCTGGGGAAATCACGTGGGCCCCCAGGGGAAATCACGTGGGCCCCCAGGGGAAATCACGTGGGCCCCCAGGGGAAATCACGTGGGCCGCCTGGGGAAATCACGTGGGCCCCCAGGGGAAATCACGTGGGCCAGGTGGGGCAACCACGTGGGCCAGGTGGGGCAATCACGTGGGCCCCCAGGGGAAATCACGTGGGCCCCCAGGGAAAATCACGTGGGCCAGGTGGGGCAATCACGGGGGCCCCCAGGGGAAATCACGTGGGCCCCCACGGGAAATCACGTGGGCCCCCAGGTGAAATCACGTGGGCCCCCAGGGGAAATCACGTGAGTCCCCACGGGAAATCACGTGGTCCCCCAGGGGAAATCACGTGGGCCTCCAGGGGAAATCACGTGGGCCAGGTGGGGCAATCACGTGGGGCCCCAGGGGCAATCACGTGGGCCCCCAGGGGAAATCACGTGGGCCCCCAGGGGAAATCACGTGGGCCCCCAGGGGAAATCACGTGAGCCCCCAGGGGAAATCAGGTGGGCCCCCAGGGGAAATCACGTGGGCCAGGTGGGGCAATCACGTGGGCCAGGTGGGGCAATCACGTGGGTCAGGTGGAGCAATCACGTGGGCCCCCAGGGGAAATCACGTGGGCCCCCAGGGGAAATCACGTGGGCCCCCAGGGCAAATCACGTGGGCCCCCAGGGGAAATCACGTGGGCCCCCAGGGGAAATCACGTGGGCCCCCAGGGGAAGTCACGTGGGCCCCCATGGGGAAACCACGTGGGCCCCCAGGGGAAATCACGTGGGCCCCCAGGGGAAATCACGTGGGCCAGGTGGGGCAATCACGTGGACCAGGTGGAGCAATCACGTGGGCCCCCAGGGGAAATCACGTAGGCCCACAGGGGAAATCACGTGGGCCCCCAGGGGAAATCACGTGGGCCCCCAGGGGAAATCACGTGGGCCCCCAGGGGAAATCACGTGGGCCCCCAGGGGATATCACGTGGGCCCCCAGGGGAAATCACGTGGGCCCCCAGGGGAAATCACATGGGCCCCCAGGGGAAATCACGTGGGCCCCCAGGGGAAATCAGGTGGGCCCCCAGGGGAAATCACGTGGGCCTCCAGGGGAAATCACGTGGGCCAGGTGGGGCAATCACGTGGGGCCCCAGGGGAAATCACGTGGGCCCCCAGGGGAAATCACATGGGCCCCCAGGGGAAATCACGTGGGCCCCCAGGGGAAATCACGTGGGCCAGGTGGGGCAATCACGGGGGCCCCCAGGGGAAATCACGTGGGCCCCCACGGGAAATCACGTGGGCCCCCAGGTGAAATCACGTGGGCCCCCAGGGGAAATCACGTGAGTCCCCACGGGAAATCACTTGGTCCCCCAGGGGAAATCACGTGGGCCTCCAGGGGAAATCACGTGGGCCAGGTGGGGCAATCACGTGGGGCCCCAGGGGAAATCACGTGGGCCCCCAGGGGAAATCACGTGGGCCCCCAGGGGAAATCACGTGGGCCCCCAGGGCAAATCACGTGGGCCCCCAGGGGAAATCACGTGGGCTCCCAGGGGAAATCACGTGGGCCCCCAGGGCAAATCACGTGGGCCCCCAGGGGAAATCACGTGGGCCCCCAGGGGAAATCACGTGGGCCCCCAGGGGAAATCACGTGGGCCCCCAGGGGAAATCACGTGGGCCCCCAGTGGAAATCACGTGGGCCCCCAGGGGAAATCACGTGGGCCCCCAGGGGAAATCACGTGGGCCCCCAGGGGAAATCACGTGGGCCAGGTGGGGCAATCACGTGGGCCAGGTGGAGCAATCACGTGGGCCCCCAGGGGAAATCACGTGGGCCCCCAGGGGAAATCACGTGGGCCAGGTGGGGCAATCACGTGGGCCACGTGGGGCAATCACGTGGGCCAGGTGGAGCAATCACGTGGGCCCCCAGGGGAAATCACGTGGGCCCCCAGTGGAAATCACGTGGGCCCCCAGGGCAAATCACGTTGGCCCCCAGGGGAAATCACGTGGGCCCCCAGGGGAAATCTCGTGGGCCCCCAGGGGAAATCACGTGGGCCAGGTGGGGCAATCACGTGGGCCAGGTGGAGCAATCACGTGGGCCCCCAGGGGAAATCACGTGGGCCCCCAGGGGAAATCACGTGGGCCCCCAGGGGAAATCACGTGGGCCAGGTGGGGCAATCACGTGGGCCAGGTGGAGCAATCACGTGGGCCCCCAGGGGAAATCACATGGGCCCCCAGGGGAAATCACGTGGCCCTCCTGGGGAAATCACGTAGGCCCCCAGGGGAAATCACGTGGGCCCCCAGGGGAAATCACGTGGGCCCCCAGGGGAAATCACGTGGGCCGCCTGGGGAAATCACGTGGGCCCCCAGGGGAAATCACGTGGGCCAGGTGGGGCAACCACGTGGGCCAGGTGGGGCTATCACGTGGGCCCCCAGGGGAAATCACGTGGGCCCCCAGGGGAAATCACGTGGGCCAGGTGGGGCAATCACGGGGGCCCCCAGGGGAAATCACGTGGGCCCCCACGGGAAATCACGTGGGCCCCCAGGTGAAATCACGTGGGCCCCCAGGGGAAATCATGTGAGTCCCCACGGGAAATCACGTGGTCCCCCAGGGGAAATCACGTGGGCCTCCAGGGGAAATCACGTGGGCCAGGTGGGGCAATCACGTGGGGCCCCAGGGGAAATCACGTGGGCCCCCAGGGGAAATCACGTGGGCCCCCAGGGGAAATCACGTGGGCCAGGTGGGGCAATCACGTGGGCCAGGTGGAGCAATCACGTGGGCCCCCAGGGGAAATCACATGGGCCCCCAGGGGAAATCACGTGGGCCTCCTGGGGAAATCACGTAGGACCCCAGGGGAAATCACGTGGGCCCCCAGGGGAAATCACGTGGGCCCCCAGGGGAAATCACGTGGGCCGCCTGGGGAAATCACGTGGGCCCCCAGGGGAAATCACGTGGGCCAGGTGGGGCAACCACGTGGGCCAGGTGGGGCAATCACGTGGGCCCCCAGGGGAAATCACGTGGGCCCCCAGGGAAAATCAGGTGGGCCAGGTGGGGCAATCACGGGGGCCCCCAGGGGAAATCACGTGGGCCCCCACGGGAAATCACGTGGGCCCCCAGGTGAAATCACGTGGGCCCCCAGGGGAAATCACGTGAGTCCCCACGGGAAATCACGTGGTCCCCCAGGGGAAATCACGTGGGCGACCACGGGAAATCACATGGTCCCCCAGGGGAAATCTCGTGGGCCTCCAGGGGAAATCACGTGGGCCAGGTGGGGCAATCACGTGGGGCCCCAGGGGAAATCACGTGGGCCCCCAGGGGAAATCACGTGGGCCCCCAGGGGAAATCACGTGGGCCCCAAGGGGAATTCACGTGGGCCCCCAGGGGAAATCACGTGGGCCCCCAGGGGAAATCACGTGGGCCAGGTGGGGCAATCACGTGGGCCAGGTGGAGCAATCACGTGGGCCCCCAGGGGAAATCACGTGGGCCCCCAGGGGAAATCACGTGGGCCCCCAGGGGAAATCACGTTGGCCAGGTGGGGCAATCACGTGGGCCAGGTGGGGCAATCACGTGGGCCCCCAGGGGAAATCACGAGGGCCCCCAGGGCAAATCACGTGGGCCGCCAGGGGAAATCACGTGGGCCCCCAGGGGAAATCACGTGGGCCCCCGGGGAAATCACGTGGGCACCCAGGGGAAATCACGTGGGCCCCCAGGGGAAATCACGTGGGCCCCCAGGGGAAATAACGTGGGCCCCCAGGGGAAGTCACGTGGGCCCCCAGGGGAAATCACGTGGGCACCCAGGGGAAATCACGTGGGCCCCCAGGGGAAATCACGTGGGCACCCATGGGAAATCACGTGGGCCCCCAGGGGAAATCACGTGGGCCCCCAGGGGAAATCACGAGGGCCCCCAGGGGAAATCACGTGGGCCCCCAGGGGAAATCACGTGGGCCCCTAGGGGAAATCACGTGGGCCAGGTGGGGCAATCACGTGGGCCAGGTGGAGCAATCACGTGGGCCCCCAGGGGAAATCAGGTGGGCCCCCAGGGGAAATCATGTGGGCCCCCAGGGGAAATCACGTGGGCCAGGTGGGGCAATCACGTGGGCAAGGTGGGGCAATCACGTGGGCCCCCAGGGGAAATCACGAGGGCCCCAAGGGCAAATCACGTGGGCCCCCAAGGGAAATAACGTGGGCCCCCAGGGCAAATCAGGTGGGCCGCCAGGGGAAATCACGTGGGCCCCCAGGGGAAATCACGTGGGCCCCCAGGGGAAATAACGTGGGCCCCCAGGGGAAATCACGTGGGCCCCCAGGGGAAATCACGTGGGCACCCAGGGGAAATCACGTGGGCCCCCAGGGGAAATCACGTGGGCCCCCAGGGGAAATCACGTGGGCCCCCAGGGGAAATCACGTGGGCCCCCAGGGGAAATCACGTGGGCCCCCAGGGGACATCACGTGGGCCAGGTGGGGAATTACGTGGGACAGGTGGAGCAATCACGTGGGCCCCCAGGGGAAATCACGTGGGCCCCCAGGGGAAATCACGTGGGCCCCCAGGGGAAATCACGTGGGCCCCCAGGGGAAATCACGTGGGCCCCCAGGGGAAATCACGTGGGCCAGGTGGGGCAATCACGTGGGCCAGGTGGAGCAATCACGTGGGCCCCCAGGGGAAATCACGTGGGCCCCCAGGGGAAATCACGTGGGCCCCCAGGGGAAATCACGTGGACCAGGTGGGGCAATCACGTGGGCCAGGTGGGGCAATCACGTGGGCCCCCAGGTGAAATCACGTGGGCCCCCAGGGGAAATCACGTGGGCCCCCACGGGAAATCAAGTGGTCCCCCAGGGGAAATCATGTGGGCCTCCAGGGGAAATCACGTGGGCCAGGTGGGGCAATCACGTGGGTCCCGAGGGGAAATCACATGGGCCCCCAGGGAAAATCACGTGGGCCCCCAGGGGAAATCACGTGGGCCAGGTGGGGCAATCACGTGGGTCCCGAGGGGAAATCACGTGGGCCCCCAGGGGAAATCACGTGGGCCCCCAAGCGAAATCACGTGGGCCAGGTGGGGCAATCACGTGGGCCAGGTGGGGAAATCACGTGGGCCCCCAGGGGAAATCACGTATGCCCCCAGGGGAATTCACGTGGGCCCCCAGGGGAAATCACGTGGGCCACCACGGGAAATCACGTGGTCCCCCAGGGAAATCACGTGGGCCTCCAGGGGAAATCACGTGGGCCCCCAGGGGAAATCACGTTGGCCCCCAGTGGAAATCACGTGGGCCCCCAGGGGAAATCACGTGGGCCCCCAGGGGAAATCACGTGGGCCCCCAGGGGAAATCACGTGGCCCCCAGGGGAAATCACGTGGGCCAGGTGGGGCAATCACGTGGGCCAGGTGGGGCAATCACGTGGGGCCCCAGGGGAAATCACGTGGGCCCCCAGGGGAAATCACGTGGGCCCCCAGGGGAAATCACGTTGGCCCCCAGTGGAAATCACGTGGGCCCCCAGGGGAAATCACGTGGGCCCCCAGGGGAAATCACGTGGACCAGGTGGGGCAATCACGTGGGCCAGGTGGGGCAATCACGTGGGCCCCCAGGTGAAATCACGTGGGCCCCCAGGGGAAATCACGTGGGCCCCCACGGGAAATCAAGTGGACCCCAGGGGAAATCATGTGGGCCTCCAGGGGAAATCACGTGGGCCAGGTGGGGCAATCACGTGGGTCCCGAGGGGAAATCACATGGGCCCCCAGGGAAAATCACGTGGGCCCCCAGGGGAAATCACGTGGGCCAGGTGGGGCAATCACGTGGGTCCCGAGGGGAAATCACGTGGGCCCCCAGGGGAAATCACGTGGGCCCCCAGGGGAAATCACGTGGGCCAGGTGGGGCAATCACGTGGGCCAGGTGGGGAAATCACGTTGGCCCCCAGTGGAAATCACGTGGGCCCCCAGGGGAAATCACGTTGGCCCCCAGTGGAAATCACGTGGGCCCCCAGGGGAAATCACGTGGGCCCCCAGGGGAAATCACGTGGGCCCCCAGGGGAAATCACGTGGCCCCCAGGGGAAATCACGTGGGCCAGGTGGGGCAATCACGTGGGCCAGGTGGGGCAATCACGTGGGGCCCCAGGGGAAATCACGTGGGCCCCCAGGGGAAATCACGTGGGCCCCCAGGGGAAATCACGTTGGCCCCCAGTGGAAATCACGTGGGCCCCCAGGGGAAATCACGTGGGCCCCCAGGGGAAATCACGTGGGCCCCCAGGGGAAATCACGTGGGCCAGGTGGGGCAATCACGTGGGCCAGGTGGAGCAATCACGTGGGCCCCCAGGGAAAATCACGTGGGACCCCAGGGGAAATCACGTGGGCCAGGTGGGGCAATCACGTGGGCCAGGTGTGGCAATCACGTGGGCCAGGTGGAGCAATCACGTGGGCCCCCAGGGGAAATCACGTGGGCCCCCAGGGGAAATCACGTTGTCCCCCAGGGGAAATCACGTGGGCCCCCAGGGGAAATCACGTGGGCCCCCAGGGGAAATCACGTGGGCCCCCAGGGGAAATCACGTGGGCCCCCAGGGGAAATCACGTTGGCCCCCAGTGGAAATCACGTGGGCCCCCAGGGGAAATCACGTGGGCCCCCAGGGGAAATCACGTGGGCCCCCAGGGGAAATCACGTGGGCCAGGTGGGGCAATCACGTGGGCCAGGTGGAGCAATCACGTGGGCCCCCAGGGGAAATCACGTGGGACCCCAGGGGAAATCACGTGGGCCAGGTGGGGCAATCACGTGGGCCAGGTGTGGCAATCACGTGGGCCAGGTGGAGCAATCACGTGGGCCCCCAGGGGAAATCACGTGGGCCCCCAGGGGAAATCACGTGGGCACCCAGGGGAAATCACGTGGGCCCCCAGGGGAAATCACGTGGGCCCCCAGGGGAAATCACGTGGGCCCCCAGGGGAAATCACGTGGGCCCCCAGGGGAAATCACGTGGGCCACCAGGGGAAATCACGTGGGCCAGGTGTGGCAATCACGTGGGCCAGGTGGAGCAATCACGTGGGCCCCCAGGGGAAATCACGTGGGCCCCCAGGGGAAATCACATGGGCCCCCAGGGGAAATCACGTGGGCCCCCAGGGGAAATCACGTGGGCCCCCAGGGGAAATCACGTGGGCCACCAGGGGAAATCACGTGGGCCAGGTGGGGCAATCACGTGGGCCAGGTGGGGCAATCACGTGGGCCCCCAGGGGAAATCACGTATGCCCCCAGGGGAAATCACGTGGGCCCCCAGGGGAAATCACGCGGGCGCCCACGGGAAATCACGTGGTCCCCCAGGGGAAATCTCGTGGGCCTCCAGGGGAAATCACGTGGGCCAGGTGGGGCAATAACGTGGGGCCCCAGGGGAAATCACGTGGGCCCCCAGGGGAAATCACGTGGGCCCCCAGGGGAAATCACGTGGGCCCCAAGGGGAAATCACGTGGGCCCCCAGGGGAAATCACGTGGGCCCCCAGGGGAAATCACGTGGGCCAGGTGGGGCAATCACGTGGGCCAGGTGGAGCAATCACGTGGGCCCCCAGGGGAAATCACGTGGGCCCCCAGGGGAAATCACGTGGGCCCCCAGGGGAAATCACGTGGGCCAGGTGGGGCAATCACGTGGGCCCCCAGGGGAAATCACGTGGGCCCCCAGGGGAAATCACGTGGGCCCCCACGGGAAATCACGTGGGCCAGGTGGGGCAATCACGTGGGCCAGGTGGAGCAATCACGTGGGCCCCCAGGGGAAATCACGTGGGCCCCCAGGGGAAATCACGTGGGCCCCCAGGGGAAATCACGTGGGCCCCCAGGGGAAATCACGTGGGCCCCCAGGGGAAATCACGTGGGCCCCCAGGGGAAATCACGTGGGCCAGGTGGGGCAATCACGTGGGCCAGGTGGAGCAATCACGTGGGCCCCCAGGGGAAATCACGTGGGCCCCCAGGGGAAATCACATGGGCCCCCAGTCGAAATCACGTGGGCCAGGTGGGGCAATCACGTGGGCCAGGTGGGGCAATCACGTGGGCCCCCAGGGGAAATCACGAGGGCCCCCAGGGCAAATCACGTGGGCCGCCAGGGGAAATCACGTGGGCCCCCAGGGCAAATCACGTGGGCCCCCGGGGAAATCACGTGGGCACCCAGGGGAAATCACGTGGGCCCCCAGGGGAAATCACGTGGGCCCCCAGGGGAAATAACGTGGGCCCCCAGGGGAAGTCACGTGGGCCCCCAGGGGAAATCACGTGGGCACCCAGGGGAAATCACGTGGGCCCCCAGGGGAAATCACGTGGGCACCCATGGGAAATCACGTGGGCCCCCAGGGGAAATCACGTGGGCCCCCAGGGGAAATCACGAGGGCCCCCAGGGGAAATCACGTGGGCCCCCAGGGGAAATCACGTGGGCCCCTAGGGGAAATCACGTGGGCCAGGTGGGGCAATCACGTGGGCCAGGTGGAGCAATCACGTGGGCCCCCAGGGGAAATCAGGTGGGCCCCCAGGGGAAATCATGTGGGCCCCCAGGGGAAATCACGTGGGCCAGGTGGGGCAATCACGTGGGCCAGGTGGGGCAATCACGTGGGCCCCCAGGGGAAATCATGAGGGCCCCAAGGGCAAATCACGTGGGCCCCCAAGGGAAATAACGTGGGCCCCTGGGCAAATCACGTGGGCCGCCAGGGGAAATCACGTGGGCTCCCAGGGGAAATCACGTGGGCCCCCAGGGGAAATAACGTGGGCCCCCAGGGGAAATCACGTGGGCCCCCAGGGGAAATCACGTGGGCACCCAGGGGAAATCACGTGGGCCCCCAGGGGAAATCACGTGGGCCCCCAGGGGAAATCACGTGGGCCCCCAGGGGAAATCACGTGGGCCCCCAGGGGAAATCACGTGGGCACCCAGGGGACATCACGTGGGCCAGGTGGGGAATTACGTGGGACAGGTGGAGCAATCACGTGGGCCCCCAGGGGAAATCACGTGGGCCCCCAGGGGAAATCACGTGGGCCCCCAGGGGAAATCACGTGGGCCCCCAGGGGAAATCACGTGGGCCCCCAGGGGAAATCACGTGGGCCCCCAGGGGAAATCACGTGGGCCAGGTGGGGCAATCACGTGGGCCAGGTGGAGCAATCACGTGGGCCCCCAGGGGAAATCACGTGGGCCCCCAGGGGAAATCACGTGGGCCCCCAGGGGAAATCACGTGGACCAGGTGGGGCAATCACGTGGGCCAGGTGGGGCAATCACGTGGGTCCCGAGGGGAAATCACGTGGGCCCCCAGGGGAAATCACGTGGGCCCCCAGGGGAAATCACGTGGGCCAGGTGGGGCAATCACGTGGGTCCCGAGGGGAAATCACGTGGGCCCCCAGGGGAAATCACGTGGGCCCCCAGGGGAAATCACGTGGGCCAGGTGGGGCAATCACGTGGGTCCCGAGGGGAAATCACGTGGGCCCCCAGGGGAAATCACGTGGGCCCCCAGGGGAAATCACGTGGGCCAGGTGGGGCAATCACGTGGGCCAGGTGTGGCAATCACGTGGGCCAGGTGGAGCAATCACGTGGGCCCCCAGGGGAAATCACGTGGGCCCCCAGGGGAAATCACGTGGGCACCCAGGGGAAATCACGTGGGCCCCCAGGGGAAATCACGTGGGCCCCCAGGGGAAATCACGTGGGCCCCCAGGGGAAATCACGTGGGCCCCCAGGGGAAATCACGTTGGCCCCCAGTGGAAATCACGTGGGCCCCCAGGGGAAATCACGTGGGCCCCCAGGGGAAATCACATGGGCCCCCAGGGGAAATCACGTGGGCCAGGTGGGGCAATCACGTGGGCCAGGTGGAGCAATCACGTGGGCCCCCAGGGGAAATCACGTGGGACCCCAGGGGAAATCACGTGGGCCAGGTGGGGCAATCACGTGGGCCAGGTGTGGCAATCACGTGGGCCAGGTGGAGCAATCACGTGGGCCCCCAGGGGAAATCACTTGGGCCCCCAGGGGAAATCACGTGGGCACCCAGGGGAAATCACGTGGGCCCCCAGGGGAAATCACGTGGGCCCCCAGGGGAAATCACGTGGGCCCCCAGGGGAAATCACGTGGGCCCCCAGGGGAAATCACGTGGGCCACCAGGGGAAATCACGTGGGCCAGGTGTGGCAATCACGTGGGCCAGGTGGAGCAATCACGTGGGCCCCCAGGGGAAATTACGTGGGCCCCCAGGGGAAATCACGTGGGCCCCCAGGGGAAATCACGTGGGCCCCCAGGGGAAATCACGTGGGCCCCCAGGGGAAATCACGTGGGCCACCAGGGGAAATCACGTGGGCCAGGTGGGGCAATCACGTGGGCCAGGTGGGGCAATCACGTGGGCCCCCAGGGGAAATCACGTATGCCCCCAGGGGAAATCACGTGGGCCCCCAGGGGAAATCACGTGGGCGCCCACGGGAAATCACGTGGTCCCCCAGGGGAAATCTCGTGGGCCTCCAGGGGAAATCACGTGGGCCAGGTGGGGCAATCACGTGGGGATCCAGGGGAAATCACGTGGGCCCCCAGGGGAAATCACGTGGGCCCCCAGGGGAAATCACGTGGGCCCCAAGGGGAAATCACGTGGGCCCCCAGGGGAAATCACGTGGGCCCCCAGGGGAAATCACGTGGGCCAGGTGGGGCAATCACGTGGGCCAGGTGGAGCAATCACGTGGGCCCCCAGGGGAAATCACGTGGGCCCCCAGGGGAAATCACGTGGGCCCCCAGGGGAAATCACGTGGGCCAGGTGGGGCAATCACGTGGGCCCCCAGGGGAAATCACGTGGGCCCCCAGGGGAAATCACGTGGGCCCCCAGGGGAAATCACGTGGGCCAGGTGGGGCAATCACGTGGGCCAGGTGGAGCAATCACGTGGGCCCCCAGGGGAAATCACGTGGGCCCCCAGGCGAAATCACGTGGGCCCCCAGGGGAAATCACGTGGGCCCCCAGGGGAAATCACGTGGGCCCCCAGGGGAAATCACGTGGGCCAGGTGGGGCAATCACGTGGGCCAGGTGGAGCAATCACGTGGGCCCCCAGGGGAAATCACGTGGGACCCCAGGGGAAATCACGTGGGCCAGGTGGGGCAATCACGTGGGCCAGGTGTGGCAATCACGTGGGCCAGGTGGAGCAATCACGTGGGCCCCCAGGGGAAATCACGTGGGCCCCCAGGGGAAATCACGTGGGCACCCAGGGGAAATCACGTGGGCCCCCAGGGGAAATCACGTGGGCCCCCAGGGGAAATCCCGTGGGCCCCCAGGGGAAATCACGTGGGCCCCCAGGGGAAATCACGTGGGCCACCAGGGGAAATCACGTGGGCCAGGTGTGGCAATCACGTGGGCCAGGTGGAGCAATCACGTGGGCCCCCAGGGGAAATCACGTGGGCCCCCAGGGGAAATCACGTGGGCCCCCAGGGGAAATCACGTGGGCCCCCAGGGGAAATCACGTGGGCCCCCAGGGGAAATCACGTGGGCCACCAGGGGAAATCACGTGGGCCAGGTGGGGCAATCACGTGGGCCAGGTGGGGCAATCACGTGGGCCCCCAGGGGAAATCACGTATGCCCCCAGGGGAAATCACGTGGGCCCCCAGGGGAAATCACGTGGGCGCCCACGGGAAATCACGTGGTCCCCCAGGGGAAATCTCGTGGGCCTCCAGGGGAAATCACGTGGGCCAGGTGGGGCAATCACGTGGGGCCCCAGGGGAAATCACGTGGGCCCCCAGGGGAAATCACGTGGGCCCCCAGGGGAAATCACGTGGGCCCCAAGGGGAAATCACGTGGGCCCCCAGGGGAAATCACGTGGGCCCCCAGGGGAAATCACGTGGGCCAGGAGGGGCAATCACGTGGGCCAGGTGGAGCAATCACGTGGGCCCCCAGGGGAAATCACGTGGGCCCCCAGGGGAAATCACGTGGGCCCCCAGGGGAAATCACGTGGGCCAGGTGGGGCAATCACGTGGGCCCCCAGGGGAAATCACGTGGGCCCCCAGGGGAAATCACGTGGGCCCCCAGGGGAAATCACGTGGGCCAGGTGGGGCAATCACGTGGGCCAGGTGGAGCAATCACGTGGGCCCCCAGGGGAAATCACGTGGGCCCCCAGGGGAAATCACGTGGGCCCCCAGGGGAAATCACGTGGGCCCCCAGGGGAAATCACGTGGGCCCCCAGGGGAAATCACGTGGGCCCCCAGGGGAAATCACGTGGGCCAGGTGGGGCAATCACGTGGGCCAGGTGGAGCAATCACGTGGGCCCCCAGGGGAAATCACGTGGGTCCCCAGGGGAAATCACGTGGGCCCCCAGGGGAAAGCACGTGGGCCCCCAGGGGAAATCACGTGGGCCACCAGGGGAAATCACGTGGGCCCCCAGGGGAAATCACGTGGGCCCCCAGGGGAAATCACGTGGGCCCCCAGGGGAAATCACGTGGGCCCCAAGGGGAAATCACGGGAGCTAGGTGGGGCAATCACGTGGGCCAGGTGGAGCAATCACGTGGGCCAGGTGGGGAAATCACGTGGGCCCCCAGGGGAAATCACGTGGGCCCCCAGGGGAAAGCACGTGGGCCCCCAGGGGAAATCACGTGGGCCCACAGGGGAAATCACGTGGGCCCCCAGGGGAAATCACGTGGACCAGGTGGGGCATCACGTGGGCCAGGTTGGGCAATCACGTGGGCCCCCAGGGGAAATCACGTGGGCCCCCAGGGGAAATCACGTGGGCCCCCAGGGGAAATCACGTGGGCCAGGTGGGGCAATCACGTGGGCCAGGTGGGGAAATCACGTGGGCCCCCAGGGGAAATCACGTATGCCCCCAGGGGAATTCACGTGGGCCCCCAGGGGAAATCATGTGGGCCACCACGGGAAATCACGTGGTCCCCCAGGGGAAATCACGTGGGCCTCCAGGGGAAATCACGTGGGCCCCCAGGGGAAATCACGTGGGCCCCCAGGGGAAATCACGTGGGCCCCCAGGGGAAAACACGTGGGCCAGGTGGGGCAATCACGTGGGCCAGGTGGGGCAATCACGTGGGCCCCCAGGGGAAATCACGTATGCCCCCAGGGGAAATCACGTGGGCCCCCAGGGGAAATCACGTGGGCGCCCACGGGAAATCACGTGGTCCCCCAGGGGAAATCTCGTGGGCCTCCAGGGGAAATCACGTGGGCCAGGTGGGGCAATCACGTGGGGCCCCAGGGGAAATCACGTGGGCCCCCAGGGGAAATCACGTGGGCCCCCAGGGGAAACCACGTGGGCCCCAAGGGGAAATCACGTGGGCCCCCAGGGGAAATCACGTGGGCCCCCAGGGGAAATCACGTGGGCCAGGTGGGGCAATCACGTGGGCCAGGTGGAGCAATCACGTGGGCCCCCAGGGGAAATCACGTGGGCCCCCAGGGGAAATCACGTGGGCACCCAGGGGAAATCACGTGGGCCCCCAGGGGAAATCACGTGGGCCCCCAGGGGAAATCACGTGGGCCCCCAGGGGAAATCACGTGGGCCCCCAGGGGAAATCACGTGGTCCAGGTGGGGCAATCACGTGGGCCAGGTGGAGCAATCACGTGGGCCCCCAGGGGAAATCACGTGGGCCCCCAGGGGAAATCACGTGGGCCCCCAGGGGAAATCACGTGGGCCCCCAGGGGAAATTACGTGGGCCCCCAGTGGAAATCACGTGGGCCCCCAGGGGAAGTCACGTGGGCCAGGTGGGGCAATCACGTGGGCCAGGTGGGGCAATCACGTGGGCCCCCAGGGGAAATCACGTGGGCCCCCAGGGGAAATCACGTGGGCCAGGTGGGGCAACCACGTGGGCCAGGTGGAGCAATCACGTGGGCCAGGTGTGGCAATCACGTGGGCCAGGTGGGGCAATCACGTGGGCCCCCAGGGGAAATCACGTGGGACCCCAGGGGAAATCATGTGGGCCAGGTGGGGCAATCACGTTGGCCAGGTGTGGCAATCTCGTGGGCCAGGTGGAGCAATCACGTGGGCCCCCAGGGGAAATCACGTGGGCCCCCAGGGGAAATCACGTGGGCACCCAGGGGAAATCACGTGGGCCCCCAGGGGAAATCACGTGGGCCCCCAGGGGAAATCACGTGGGCCCCCAGGGGAAATCACGTGGGCCCCCAGGGGAAATCACGTGGGCCCCCAGGGGAAATCACGTGGGCCCCCAGGGGAAATCACGTGGGCCCCCAGGGGAAATCACGTGGGCCAGGTGGGGCAATCACGTGGGCCAGGTGGGGCAATCACGTGGGCCCCCAGGGGAAATCACGTATGCCCCCAGGGGAAATCACGTGGGCCCCCAGGGGAAATCACGTGGGCGCCCACGGGAAATCACGTGGTCCCCCAGGGGAAATCTCGTGGGCCTCCAGGGGAAATCACGTGGGCCAGGTGGGGCAATCACGTGGGGCCCCAGGGGAAATCACGTGGGCCCCCAGGGGAAATCACGTGGGCCCCCAGGGGAAATCACGTGGGCCCCAAGGGGAAATCACGTGGGCCCCCAGGGGAAATCACGTGGGCCCCCAGGGGAAATCACGTGGGCCAGGTGGGGCAATCACGTGGGCCAGGTGGAGCAATCACGTGGGCCCCCAGGGGAAATCAAGTGGGCCCCCAGGGGATATCACGTGGGCCCCCAGGGGAAATCACGTGGGCCCCCAGGGGAAATCACGTGGGCCCCCAGGGGAAATCACGTGGGCCCCCAGGGGAAATCACGTGGGCCAGGTGGGGCAATCACGTGGGCCAGGTGGAGCAATCACGTGGGCCCCCAGGGGAAATCACGTGGGCCCCCAGGGGAAATCACGTGGGCCCCCAGGGGAAATCACGTGGGCCCCCAGGGGAAATCACGTGGGCCCCCAGGGGAAATCACGTGGGCCCCCAGGGGAAATCACGTGGGCCAGGTGGGGCAATCACGTGGGCCAGGTGAAGCAATCACGTGGGCCCCCAGGGGAAATCACGTGGGCCCCCAGGGGAAATCACGTGGGCCCCCAGGGGAAATCACGTGGGCCCCCAGGGGAAATCACGTGGGGCGCCAGGGGAAATCACGTGGGCCCCCAGGGGAAATCACGTGGGCCATGTGGGGCAATCACGTGGGCCAGGTGGGGCAATCACGTGGGCCCCCAGGGGAAATCACGTGGGCCAGGTGGGGCAATCACGTGAGCCCCCAGGTGAAATCACGTGGGCCCCCAGGGGAAATCACGTGGGCCCCCACGCGAAATCACGTGGTCCCCCAGGGGAAATCACGTGGGCCCCCAGGGGAAATCACGTGGGCCAGGTGGGGCAATCACGTGGGCCCCCAGGTGAAATCACGTGGGCCCCCAGGGGAAATCACGTGGGCCCCCACGGGAAATCACGTGTTCCCCCAGGGGAAATCATGTGGGCCTCCAGGGGAAATCACGTGGGCCAGGTGGGGCAATCACGTGGGTCCCCAGGGGAAATCACGTGGGCCCCCAGGGGAAATCACGTGGGCCCCCACGGGAAATCACGTGGGCCCCCAGGGGAAATCACGTGGGCCCCCAGGGGAAATCACGTGGGCCAGGTGGGGCAACCACGAGGGCCAGGTGGAGCAATCACGTGGGCCCCCAGGGGAAATCACGTGGGCCCCCAGGGGAAATCACGTGGGCCCCCAGGGGAAACCACGTGTGCCTCCAGGGGAAATCACGTGGGCCCCCAGGGGAAATCACGTGGGCCCCCAGGGGAAATCACGTGGGCCCCCAGGGGAAATCACGTGGGCCAGGTGGGGCAATCACGTGGGCCAGGTGGGGCAATCACGTGGGCCCCCAGGGGAAATCACGTATGCCCCCAGGGGAAATCACGTGGGCCCCCCGGGGAAATCACGTGGGCCCCCACGGGAAATCACGTGGTCCCCCAGGGGAAATCACGTGGGCCTCCAGGGGAAATCACGTGGGCCAGGTGGGGCAATCACGTGGGCCCCCAGGGGAAATCACGTGGGCCCCCAGGGGAAATCACGTGGGCCCCCAGGGGAAATCACGTGGACCCCCAGGGGAAATCACGTGGGCCCCCAGGGGATATCACGTGGGCCCCCAGGGGAAATCACGTGGGCCCCCAGGGGAAATCACGTGGGCCCCCAGGGGAAATCACGTGGGCCCCCAGGGGAAATCACGTGGGCCAGGTGGGGCAATCACGTGGGCCAGGTGGGGAAATCACGTGGGCCCCCAGGGGAAATCACGTATGCCCCCAGGGGAATTCACGTGGGCCCCCAGGGGAAATCACGTGGGCCACCACGGGAAATCACGTGGTCCCCCAGGGGAAATCACGTGGGCCTCCAGGGGAAATCACGTGGGCCCCCAGGGGAAATCACGTGGGCCCCCAGGGGAAATCACGTGGGCCCCCAGGAGAAATCACGTGGGCCCCCAGGGGAAATCACGTGGGCCCCCAGGGGAAATCACGTGGGCCAGGTGGGGCAATCACGTGGGCCAGGTGGAGCAATCACGTGGGCCCCCAGGGGAAATCACGTGGGCCCCCAGGGGAAATCACGTGGGCCCCCAGGGGAAATCACGTGGGCCCCCAGGGGAAATCACGTGGGCCCCCAGGGGAAATCACGTGGGCCAGGTGGGGCAATCACGTGGGCCAGGTGGGGAAATCACGTGGGCCCCCAGGGGAAATCACGTATGCCCCCAGGGGAATTCACGTGGGCCCCCAGGGGAAATCACGTGGGCCACCACGGGAAATCACGTGGTCCCCCAGGGGAAATCACGTGGGCCTCCAGGGGAAATCACGTGGGCCCCCAGGGGAAATCACGTGGGCCCCCAGGGGAAATCACGTGGGCCCCCAGGAGAAATCACGTGGGCCCCCAGGGGAAATCACGTGGGCCCCCAGGGGAAATCACGTGGGCCAGGTGGGGCAATCACGTGGGCCAGGTGGAGCAATCACGTGGGCCCCCAGGGGAAATCACGTGGGCCCCCAGGGGAAATCACGTGGGCCCCCACGGGAAATCACGTGGGCCAGGTGGGGCAATCACGTGAGCCCCCAGGTGAAATCACGTGGGCCCCCAGGGGAAATCACGTGGGCCCCCACGGGAAATCACGTGGTCCCCCAGGGGAAATCACGTGGGCCCCCAGGGGAAATCACGTGTGCCTCCAGGGGAAATCATGTGGGCCCCCAGGGGAAATCACGTGGGCCCCCAGGGGAAATCATGTGGGCCCCCAGGGGAAATCACGTGGGCCAGGTGGGGCAATCACGTGGGCCAGGTGGGGCAATCACGTGGGCCCCCAGGGGAAATCACGTATGCCCCCAGGGGAAATCACGTGGGCCCCCCGGGGAAATCACGTGGGCCCCCACGGGAAATCACGTGGTCCCCCAGGGGAAATCACGTGGGCCTCCAGGGGAAATCATGTGGGCCAGGTGGGGCAATCACGTGGGGCACCAGGGGAAATCACGTGGGCCCCCAGGGGAAATCACGTGGGCCCCCAGGGGAAATCACGTGGACCCCCAGGGGAAATCACGTGGGCCCCCAGGGGATATCACGTGGGCCCCCAGGGGAAATCATGTGGGCCCCCAGGGGAAATCACGTGGGCCCCCAGGGGAAATCACGTGGGCCCCCAGGGGAAAT
Source organism: Rupicapra rupicapra (assembly GCA_963981305.1). Lineage (NCBI taxonomy): Eukaryota > Metazoa > Chordata > Mammalia > Artiodactyla > Bovidae > Rupicapra > Rupicapra rupicapra. Next base: position 62,527,935 of record OZ022290.1, read on the forward strand.
CACGTGGGCCAGGTGGGGCAATCACGTGGGCCAGGTGGGGAAATCACGTGGGCCCCCAGGGGAAATCACGTATGCCCCCAGGGGAATTCACGAGGGCCCCCAGGGGAAATCACGTGGGCCACCACGGGAAATCACGTGGTCCCCCAGGGGAAATCACGTGGGCCTCCAGGGGAAATCACGTGGGCCCCCAGGGGAAATCATGTTGGCCCCCAGTGGAAATCACGTGGGCCCCCAGGGGAAATCACGTGGGCCAGGTGGGGCAACCACGTGGGCCAGGTGGGGCAACCACGTGGGCCAGGTGGAGCAATCACGTGGGCCAGGTGTGGCAATCACGTGGGCCAGGTGGGGCAATCACGTGGGCCCCCAGGGGAAATCACGTGGGCCCCCAGGGGAAATCACGTGGGCCAGGTGGGGCAACCACGTGGGCCAGGTGGAGCAATCACGTGGGCCAGGTGTGGCAATCACGTGGGCCAGGTGGGGCAATCACGTGGGCCCCCAGGGGAAATCACGTGGGACCCCAGGGGAAATCATGTGGGCCAGGTGGGGCAATCACGTGGGCCAGGTGTGGCAATCTCGTGGGCCAGGTGGAGCAATCACGTGGGCCCCCAGGGGAAATCACGTGGGCCCCCAGGGGAAATCACGTGGGCACCCAGGGGAAATCACGTGGGCCCCCAGGGGAAATCACGTGGGCCCCCAGGGGAAATCACGTGGGCCCCCAGGGGAAATCACGTGGGCCCCCAGGGGAAATCACGTGGGCCCCCAGGGGAAATCACGTGGGCCCCCAGGGGAAATCACGTGGGCCCCCAGGGGAAATCACGTGGGCCAGGTGGGGCAATCACGTGGGCCAGGTGGGGCAATCACGTGGGCCCCCAGGGGAAATCACGTATGCCCCCAGGGGAAATCACGTGGGCCCCCAGGGGAAATCACGTGGGCGCCCACGGGAAATCACGTGGTCCCCCAGGGGAAATCTCGTGGGCCTCCAGGGGAAATCACGTGGGCCAGGTGGGGCAATCACGTGGGGCCCCAGGGGAAATCACGTGGGCCCCCAGGGGAAATCACGTGGGCCCCCAGGGGAAATCACGTGGGCCCCAAGGGGAAATCACGTGGGCCCCCAGGGGAAATCACGTGGGCCCCCAGGGGAAATCACGTGGGCCAGGTGGGGCAATCACGTGGGCCAGGTGGAGCAATCACGTGGGCCCCCAGGGGAAATCAAGTGGGCCCCCAGGGGATATCACGTGGGCCCCCAGGGGAAATCACGTGGGCCCCCAGGGGAAATCACGTGGGCCCCCAGGGGAAATCACGTGGGCCCCCAGGGGAAATCACGTGGGCCAGGTGGGGCAATCACGTGGGCCAGGTGGAGCAATCACGTGCGCCCCCAGGGGAAATCACGTGGGCCCCCAGGGGAAATCACGTGGGCCCCCAGGGGAAATCACGTGGGCCCCCAGGGGAAATCACGTGGGCCCCCAGGGGAAATCACGTGGGCCCCCAGGGGAAATCACGTGGGCCAGGTGGGGCAATCACGTGGGCCAGGTGAAGCAATCACGTGGGCCCCCAGGGGAAATCACGTGGGCCCCCAGGGGAAATCACGTGGGCCCCCAGGGGAAATCACGTGGGCCCCCAGGGGAAATCACGTGGGGCGCCAGGGGAAATCACGTGGGCCCCCAGGGGAAATCACGTGGGCCATGTGGGGCAATCACGTGGGCCAGGTGGGGCAATCACGTGGGCCCCCAGGGGAAATCACGTGGGCCAGGTGGGGCAATCACGTGAGCCCCCAGGTGAAATCACGTGGGCCCCCAGGGGAAATCACGTGGGCCCCCACGCGAAATCACGTGGTCCCCCAGGGGAAATCACGTGGGCCCCCAGGGGAAATCACGTGGGCCAGGTGGGGCAATCACGTGGGCCCCCAGGTGAAATCACGTGGGCCCCCAGGGGAAATCACGTGGGCCCCCACGGGAAATCACGTGTTCCCCCAGGGGAAATCATGTGGGCCTCCAGGGGAAATCACGTGGGCCAGGTGGGGCAATCACGTGGGTCCCCAGGGGAAATCACGTGGGCCCCCAGGGGAAATCACGTGGGCCCCCACGGGAAATCACGTGGGCCCCCAGGGGAAATCACGTGGGCCCCCAGGGGAAATCACGTGGGCCAGGTGGGGCAACCACGAGGGCCAGGTGGAGCAATCACGTGGGCCCCCAGGGGAAATCACGTGGGCCCCCAGGGGAAATCACGTGGGCCCCCAGGGGAAACCACGTGTGCCTCCAGGGGAAATCACGTGGGCCCCCAGGGGAAATCACGTGGGCCCCCAGGGGAAATCACGTGGGCCCCCAGGGGAAATCACGTGGGCCAGGTGGGGCAATCACGTGGGCCAGGTGGGGCAATCACGTGGGCCCCCAGGGGAAATCACGTATGCCCCCAGGGGAAATCACGTGGGCCCCCCGGGGAAATCACGTGGGCCCCCACGGGAAATCACGTGGTCCCCCAGGGGAAATCACGTGGGCCTCCAGGGGAAATCACGTGGGCCAGGTGGGGCAATCACGTGGGCCCCCAGGGGAAATCACGTGGGCCCCCAGGGGAAATCACGTGGGCCCCCAGGGGAAATCACGTGGACCCCCAGGGGAAATCACGTGGGCCCCCAGGGGATATCACGTGGGCCCCCAGGGGAAATCACGTGGGCCCCCAGGGGAAATCACGTGGGCCCCCAGGGGAAATCACGTGGGCCCCCAGGGGAAATCACGTGGGCCAGGTGGGGCAATCACGTGGGCCAGGTGGGGAAATCACGTGGGCCCCCAGGGGAAATCACGTATGCCCCCAGGGGAATTCACGTGGGCCCCCAGGGGAAATCACGTGGGCCACCACGGGAAATCACGTGGTCCCCCAGGGGAAATCACGTGGGCCTCCAGGGGAAATCACGTGGGCCCCCAGGGGAAATCACGTGGGCCCCCAGGGGAAATCACGTGGGCCCCCAGGAGAAATCACGTGGGCCCCCAGGGGAAATCACGTGGGCCCCCAGGGGAAATCACGTGGGCCAGGTGGGGCAATCACGTGGGCCAGGTGGAGCAATCACGTGGGCCCCCAGGGGAAATCACGTGGGCCCCCAGGGGAAATCACGTGGGCCCCCAGGGGAAATCACGTGGGCCCCCAGGGGAAATCACGTGGGCCCCCAGGGGAAATCACGTGGGCCAGGTGGGGCAATCACGTGGGCCAGGTGGGGAAATCACGTGGGCCCCCAGGGGAAATCACGTATGCCCCCAGGGGAATTCACGTGGGCCCCCAGGGGAAATCACGTGGGCCACCACGGGAAATCACGTGGTCCCCCAGGGGAAATCACGTGGGCCTCCAGGGGAAATCACGTGGGCCCCCAGGGGAAATCACGTGGGCCCCCAGGGGAAATCACGTGGGCCCCCAGGAGAAATCACGTGGGCCCCCAGGGGAAATCACGTGGGCCCCCAGGGGAAATCACGTGGGCCAGGTGGGGCAATCACGTGGGCCAGGTGGAGCAATCACGTGGGCCCCCAGGGGAAATCACGTGGGCCCCCAGGGGAAATCACGTGGGCCCCCACGGGAAATCACGTGGGCCAGGTGGGGCAATCACGTGAGCCCCCAGGTGAAATCACGTGGGCCCCCAGGGGAAATCACGTGGGCCCCCACGGGAAATCACGTGGTCCCCCAGGGGAAATCACGTGGGCCCCCAGGGGAAATCACGTGTGCCTCCAGGGGAAATCATGTGGGCCCCCAGGGGAAATCACGTGGGCCCCCAGGGGAAATCATGTGGGCCCCCAGGGGAAATCACGTGGGCCAGGTGGGGCAATCACGTGGGCCAGGTGGGGCAATCACGTGGGCCCCCAGGGGAAATCACGTATGCCCCCAGGGGAAATCACGTGGGCCCCCCGGGGAAATCACGTGGGCCCCCACGGGAAATCACGTGGTCCCCCAGGGGAAATCACGTGGGCCTCCAGGGGAAATCATGTGGGCCAGGTGGGGCAATCACGTGGGGCACCAGGGGAAATCACGTGGGCCCCCAGGGGAAATCACGTGGGCCCCCAGGGGAAATCACGTGGACCCCCAGGGGAAATCACGTGGGCCCCCAGGGGATATCACGTGGGCCCCCAGGGGAAATCATGTGGGCCCCCAGGGGAAATCACGTGGGCCCCCAGGGGAAATCACGTGGGCCCCCAGGGGAAATCACGTGGGCCAGGTGGGGCAATCACGTGGGCCAGGTGGGGAAATCACGTGGGCCCCCAGGGGAAATCACGTATGCCCCCAGGGGAATTCACGAGGGCCCCCAGGGGAAATCACGTGGGCCACCACGGGAAATCACGTGGTCCCCCAGGGGAAATCACGTGGGCCTCCAGGGGAAATCACGTGGGCCCCCAGGGGAAATCATGTTGGCCCCCAGTGGAAATCACGTGGGCCCCCAGGGGAAATCACGTGGGCCCCCAGGGGAAATCACGTGGGCCCCCAGGGGAAATCACGTGGGCCCCCAGGGGAAATCACGTGGGCCAGGTGGGGCAATCACGTGGGCCAGGTGGGGCAATCACGTGGGGCCCCAGGGGAAATCACGTGGGCCCCCAAGGGAAATCACGTGGGCCCCCAGGGGAAATCACGTTGGCCCCCAGTGGAAATCACGTGGGCCCCCAGGGGAAATCACGTGGGCCCCCAGGGGAAATCACGTGGGCCCCCAGGGGAAATCACGTGGGCCAGGTGGGGCAATCACGTGGGCCAGGTGGAGCAATCACGTGGGCCCCCAGGGGAAATCACGTGGGACCCCAGGGGAAATCACGTGGGCCAGGTGGGGCAATCACGTGGGCCAGGTGTGGCAATCACGTGGGCCCCCAGGGGAAATCACGTGGGCCCCCAGGGGAAATCACGTGGGCACCCAGGGGAAATCACGTGGGCCCTCAGGGGAAATCACGTGGGCCCCCAGGGGAAATCACGTGGGCCCCCAGGGGAAATCACGTGGGCCCCCAGGGGAAATCACGTGGGCCCCCAGGGAAAATCACGTGGGCCCCCAGGGGAAATCACGTGGGCCCCCAGGGGAAATCACGTGGGCCCCCAGGGGAAATCACGTGGGCCAGGTGGGGCAATCACGTGGGCCCCCAGGGGAAATCACGTATGCCCCCAGGGGAAATCACGTGGGCCCCCAGGGGAAATCACGTGGGCGCCCACGGGAAATCACGTGGTCCCCCAGGGGAAATCTCGTGGGCCTCCAGGGGAAATCACGTGGGCCAGGTGGGGCAATCACGTGGGGATCCAGGGGAAATCACGTGGGCCCCCAGGGGAAATCACGTGGGCCCCCAGGGGAAATCACGTGGGCCCCAAGGGGAAATCACGTGGGCCCCCAGGGGAAATCACGTGGGCCCCCAGGGGAAATCACGTGGGCCAGGTGGGGCAATCACGTGGGCCAGGTGGGGAAATCACGTGGGCCCCCAGGGGAAATCACGTATGCCCCCAGGGGAATTCACGTGGGCCCCCAGGGGAAATCACGTGGGCCACCACGGGAAATCACGTGGTCCCCCAGGGGAAATCACGTGGGCCTCCAGGGGAAATCACGTGGGCCCCCAGGGGAAATCACGTGGGCCCCCAGGGGAAATCACGTGGGCCCCCAGGAGAAATCACGTGGGCCCCCAGGGGAAATCACGTGGGCCCCCAGGGGAAATCACGTGGGCCAGGTGGGGCAATCACGTGGGCCAGGTGGAGCAATCACGTGGGCCCCCAGGGGAAATCACGTGGGCCCCCAGGGGAAATCACGTGGGCCCCCAGGGGAAATCACGTGGGCCCCCAGGGGAAATCACGTGGGCCCCCAGTGGAAATCACGTGGGCCAGGTGGGGCAATCACGTGGGCCAGGTGGGGAAATCACGTGGGCCCCCAGGGGAAATCACGTATGCCCCCAGGGGAATTCACGTGGGCCCCCAGGGGAAATCACGTGGGCCACCACGGGAAATCACGTGGTCCCCCAGGGGAAATCACGTGGGCCTCCAGGGGAAATCACGTGGGCCCCCAGGGGAAATCACGTGGGCCCCAGGGGAAATCACGTGGGCCCCCAGGAGAAATCACGTGGGCCCCCAGGGGAAATCACGTGGGCCCCCAGGGGAAATCACGTGGGCCAGGTGGGGCAATCACGTGGGCCAGGTGGAGCAATCACGTGGGCCCCCAGGGGAAATCACGTGGGCCCCCAGGGGAAATCACGTGGGCCCCCACGGGAAATCACGTGGGCCAGGTGGGGCAATCACGTGAGCCCCCAGGTGAAATCACGTGGGCCCCCAGGGGAAATCACGTGGGCCCCCACGGGAAATCACGTGGTCCCCCAGGGGAAATCACGTGGGCCCCCAGGGGAAATTACGTGTGCCTCCAGGGGAAATCACGTGGGCCCCCAGGGGAAATCACGTGGGCCCCCAGGGGAAATCACGTGGGCCCCCAGGGGAAATCACGTGGGCCAGGTCGGGCAATCACGTGGGCCAGGTGGGGCAATCACGTGGGCCCCCAGGGGAAATCACGTATGCCCCCAGGGGAAATCACGTGGGCCCCCCGGGGAAATCACGTGGGCCCCCACGGGAAATCACGTGGTCCCCCAGGGGAAATCACGTGGGCCTCCAGGGGAAATCATGTGGGCCAGGTGGGGCAATCACGTGGGGCACCAGGGGAAATCACGTGGGCCCCCAGGGGAAATCACGTGGGCCCCCAGGGGAAATCACGTGGACCCCCAGGGGAAATCACGTGGGCCCCCAGGGGATATCACGTGGGCCCCCAGGGGAAATCATGTGGGCCCCAAGGGGAAATCACGTGGGCCCCCAGGGGAAATCACGTGGGCCCCCAGGGGAAATCACGTGGGCCAGGTGGGGCAATCACGTGGGCCAGGTGGGGAAATCACGTGGGCCCCCAGGGGAAATCACGTATGCCCCCAGGGGAATTCACGAGGGCCCCCAGGGGAAATCACGTGGGCCACCACGGGAAATCACGTGGTCCCCCAGGGGAAATCACGTGGGCCTCCAGGGGAAATCACGTGGGCCCCCAGGGGAAATCATGTTGGCCCCCAGTGGAAATCACGTGGGCCCCCAGGGGAAATCACGTGGGCCCCCAGGGGAAATCACGTGGGCCCCCAGGGGAAATCACGTGGGCCCCCAGGGGAAATCACGTGGGCCAGGTGGGGCAATCACGTGGGCCAGGTGGGGCAATCACGTGGGGCCCCAGGGGAAATCACGTGGGCCCCCAAGGGAAATCACGTGGGCCCCCAGGGGAAATCACGTTGGCCCCCAGTGGAAATCACGTGGGCCCCCAGGGGAAATCACGTGGGCCCCCAGGGGAAAGCACGTGGGCCCCCAGGGGAAATCACGTGGGCCAGGTGGGGCAATCACGTGGGCCAGGTGGAGCAATCACGTGGGCCCCCAGGGGAAATCACGTGGGCCCCCAGGGGAAATCACGTGGGCCAGGTGGGGCAATCACGTGGGCCAGGTGTGGCAATCACGTGGGCCAGGTGGAGCAATCACGTGGGCCCCCAGGGGAAATCACGTGGGCCCCCAGGGGAAATCACGTGGGCACCCAGGGGAAATCACGTGGGCCCTCAGGGGAAATCACGTGGGCCCCCAGGGGAAATCACGTGGGCCCCAAGGGGAAATCACGTGGGCCCCCAGGGGAAATCACGTGGGCCCCCAGGGGAAATCACGTGGGCCCCCAGGGGAAATCACGTGGGCCCCCAGGGAAAATCACGTGGGCCCCCAGGGGAAATCACGTGGGCCCCCAGGGGAAATCACGTGGGCCCCCAGGGGAAATCACGTGGGCCAGGTGGGGCAATCACGTGGGCCAGGTGGGGCAATCACGTGGGGCCCCAGGGGAAATCACGTGGGCCCCCAAGGGAAATCACGTGGGCCCCCAGGGGAAATCACGTTGGCCCCCAGTGGAAATCACGTGGGCCCCCAGGGGAAATCACGTGGGCCCCCAGGGGAAATCACGTGGGCCCCCAGGGGAAATCACGTGGGCCAGGTGGGGCAATCACGTGGGCCAGGTGGAGCAATCACGTGGGCCCCCAGGGGAAATCACGTGGGACCCCAGGGGAAATCACGTGGGCCAGGTGGGGCAATCACGTGGGCCAGGTGTGGCAATCACGTGGGCCAGGTGGAGCAATCACGTGGGCCCCCAGGGGAAATCACGTGGGCCCCCAGGGGAAATCACGTGGGCACCCAGGGGAAATCACGTGGGCCCTCAGGGGAAATCACGTGGGCCCCCAGGGGAAATCACGTGGGCCCCCAGGGGAAATCACGTGGGCCCCCAGGGGAAATCACGTGGGCCCCCAGGGGAAATCACGTGGGCCCCCAGGGGAAATCACGTGGGCCCCCAGGGGAAATCACGTGGGCCCCCAGGGGAAATCTCGTGGGCCTCCAGGGGAAATCACGTGGGCCAGGTGGGGCAATCACGTGGGGCCCCAGGGGAAATCACGTGGGCCCCCAGGGGAAATCACGTGGGCCCCCAGGGGAAATCACGTGGGCCCCAAGGGGAAATCACGTGGGCCCCCAGGGGAAATCACGTGGGCCCCCAGGGGAAATCACGTGGGCCCCAAGGGGAAATCACGTGGGCCCCCAGGGGAAATCACGTGGGCCCCAAGGGGAAATCACGTGGGCCCCCAGGGGAAATCACGTGGGCCCCCAGGGGAAATCACGTGGGCCCCCAGGGGAAATCACGTGGGCCCCCAGGGGAATTCACGTGGGCCAGGTGGGGCAATCACGTTGGCCAGGTGGAGCAATCACGTGGGCCCCCAGGTGAAATCACGTGGGCCCCCAGGGGAAATCACGTGGGCCCCCAGGGGAAATCACGTGGGCCCCCAGGGGAAATCACGTGGGCCCCCAGGGGAAATCACGTGGGCCCCCAGGGGAATTCACGTGGGCCAGGTGGGGCAATCACGTTGGCCAGGTGGAGCAATCACGTGGGCCCCCAGGGGAAATCACGTGGGCCCCCAGGGGAAATCACGTGGGCCCCCAGGGGAAATCACGTGGGCCCCCAGGGGAATTCACGTGGGCCCCCAGGGGAAATCACGTGGGCCCCCAGGGGAATTCACGTGGGCCCCCAGGGGAAATCACGTGGGCCAGGTGGGGCAATCACGTGGGCCAGGTGGGGCAATCACGTGGGGCCCCAGGGGAAATCACGTGGGCCCCCAAGGGAAATCACGTGGGCCCCCAGGGGAAATCACGTTGGCCCCCAGTGGAAATCACGTGGGCCCCCAGGGGAAATCACGTGGGCCCCCAGGGGAAATCACGTGGGCCCCCAGGGGAAATCACGTGGGCCAGGTGGGGCAATCACGTGGGCCAGGTGGAGCAATCACGTGGGCCCCCAGGGGAAATCACGTGGGACCCCAGGGGAAATCACGTGGGCCAGGTGGGGCAATCACGTGGGCCAGGTGTGGCAATCACGTGGGCCAGGTGGAGCAATCACGTGGGCCCCCAGGGGAAATCACGTGGGCCCCCAGGGGAAATCACGTGGGCACCCAGGGGAAATCACGTGGGCCCCCAGGGGAAATCACGTGGGCCCCCAGGGGAAATCACGTGGGCCCCCAGGGGAAATCACGTGGGCCCCCAGCGGAAATCACGTGGGCCCCCAGGGGAAATCACGTTGGCCAGGTGGGGCAATCACGTGGGCCCCCAGGGGAAATCACGTATGCCCCCAGGGGAAATCACGTGGGCCCCCAGGGGAAATCACGTGGGCGCCCACGGGAAATCACGTGGTCCCCCAGGGGAAATCTCGTGGGCCTCCAGGGGAAATCACGTGGGCCAGGTGGGGCAATCACGTGGGGCCCCAGGGGAAATCACGTGGGCCCCCAGGGGAAATCACGTGGGCCCCCAGGGGAAATCACGTGGGCCCCAAGGGGAAATCACGTGGGCCCCCAGGGGAAATCACGTGGGCCCCCAGGGGAAATCACGTGGGCCAGGTGGGGCAATCACGTGGGCCAGGTGGAGCAATCACGTGGGCCCCCAGGGGAAATCACGTGGGCCCCCAGGGGAAATCACGTGGGCCCCCAGGGGAAATCACGTGGGCCCCCAGGGGAAATCACGTGGGCCCCCAGGGGAAATCACGTGGGCCCCCAGGGGAAATCACGTGGGCCCCCAGGGGAATTCACGTGGGCCAGGTGGGGCAATCACGTCGGCCAGGTGGAGCAATCACGTGGGCCCCCAGGGGAAATCACGTGGGCCCCCAGGGGAAATCACGTGGGCCCCCAGTGGAAATCACGTGGGCCCCCAGGGGAAATCACGTGGGCCCCCAGGGGAAATCACGTGGGCCCCCAGGGGAAATCACGTGGGCCAGGTGGGGCAATCACGTGCGCCAGGTGGAGCAATCACGTGGGCCCCCAGGGGAAATCACGTGGGTCCCCAGGGGAAATCACGTGGGCCCCCAGGGGAAATCACGTGGGCCCCCAGGGGAAATCACGTGGGCCCCCAGGGGAAATCACGTGGGCCCCCAGGGGAAATCACGTGGGCCCCCAGGGGAAATCACGTGGGCCCCAAGGGGAAATCACGTGGGCCAGGTGGGGCAATCACGTGGGCCAGGTGGAGAAATCACGTGGGCCCCCAGGGGAAATCACGTGGGCCCCCAGGGGAAATCACGTGGGCCCCCAGGGGAAATCACGTTGTCCAGGTGGGGCAATCTCGTGGGCCAGGTGGGGCAATCACGTGGGCCCCCAGGGGAAATCACGAGGGCCCCCAGGGCAAATCACGTGGGCCCCCAGGGGAAATCACGTGGGCCCCCAGGGGAAATCACGTGGGCCCCCAGGGGAAATCACGTGGGCCCCCAGGGTAAATCACGTGGGCCCCCAGGGGAAATCACGTGGGCCCCCAGGGGAAATCACGTGGGCCCCCAGGGGAAATCACGTGGGCCAGGTGGGGCAATCACGTGGGCCAGGTGGGGCAATCACGTGGGCCAGGTGGAACAATCACGTGGGCCCCCAGGGGAAATCACGTGGGCCCCCAGGGGAAATCATGTGGGCCCCCAGGGCAAATCACGTTGGCCGCCAGGGGAAATCACGTGGGCCCCCAGGGGAAATCACGTGGGCCCCCAGGGGAAATAACGTGGGCCCCCAGGGGAAATCATGTGGGCCCCCAGGGTAAATCACGTGGGCCCCCAGGGGAAAACACGTGGGCCCCCAGGGGAAATCACGTGGGCCCCCAGGGGAAATCACGTGGGCCCCCAGGGGAAATCACGTGGGCCAGGTGGGGCAATCATGTGGGCCAGGTGGGGCAATCACGTGGGCCAGGTGGAGCAATCACGTGGGCCCCCAGGGGAAATCACGTGGGCCCCCAGGGGAAATCACGTGGGCCCCCAGGGGAAATCACGTGGGCCCCCAGGGCAAATCACGAGGGCCGCCAGGGGAAATCACGTGGGCCCCCAGGGGAAATCACGTGGGCCCCCAGCGGAAATCACGTGGGCCCCCAGGGGAAATCACGTGGGCCCCTCAGGGGAAATCACGTGGGCCCCCAGGGGAAATCACGTGGGCCCCCAGGGGAAATCACGTGGGCCCCCAGGGGAAATCACGTGGGCCCCCAGGGGAAATCACGTGGGCCCGCAGGGGAAATCACGTGGGGCCCCAGGGGAAATCACGTGGGCCCCCAGGGGAAATCACGTGGGCCCCCAGGGGAAATCACGTGGGCCCCCAGGGGAAATCACGTGGGCCAGGTGGGGCAATCACGTGGGCCAGGTGGAGCAATCACATGGGCCCCCAGGGGAAATCACGTGGGCCCCCAGGTGAAATCACGTGGGCCCCCAGGGGAAATCACGTGGGCCCCCAGGGGAAATCACGTGGGCCCCCAGGGGAAATCACGTGGGCCCCCAGGGGAAATCACGTGGGCCAGGTGGAGCAATCACGTGGGCCCCCAGGGGAAATCACGTGGGCCCCCAGGGGAAATCACGTGGGCCCCCAGGGGAAATCACGTGGGCCAGGTGGGGCAATCACGTGGGCCCCCAGGTGAAATCACGTGGGCCCCCAGGGGAAATCACGTGGGCACCCAGGGGAAATCACGTGGGCCCCCAGGGGAAATCACGTGGGCCCCCAGGGGAAATCACGTGGGCCCCCAGGGGAAATCACGTGGGCCCCCAGGGGAAATCACGTGGGCCCCCAGGGGAAATCACGTGGGCCCCCAGGGGAAATCACGTGGGCCTCCAGGGGAAATCACGTGGGCCAGGTGGGGCAATCACGTGGGGCCCCAGGGGAAATCACGTGGGCCCCCAGGGGAAATCACGTGGGCCCCTACGTGAAATCACGTGGGCCCCCAGGGGAAATCACGTGGGCCCCCATGGGAAATCACGTGGGCCCCCAGGGGAAATCACGTGGGGCCCAGGGGAAATCACGTGGGCCAGGTGGGGCAATCACCTGGGCCAGGTGGAGCAATCACGTGGGCCCCCAGGGGAAATCACGTGGGCCAGCAGGGGAAATCACGTGGGCCCCCAGGGGAAATCACGTGGGCCAGGTGGGGCAATCACATGGGCCATGTGGAGCAATCACGTGGGTCCCCAGGGGAAATCACGTGGGCCCCCAGGGGAAATCACGTGGGCTCCCAGGGGAAATCACGTGGGCCCCCAGGGGAAATCACGTGGGCCCCCAGGGGAAATCACGTGGGCCAGGTGGGGCAATCACGTGGGCCAGGTGGAGCAATCACGTGGGCCCCCAGGGGAAATCACGTGGGCCCCCAGGTGAAATCACGTGGGCCCCCAGGGGAAATCACGTGGGCCCCCAGGGGAAATCACGTGGGCCCCCAGGGGAAATCACGAGGGCCCCCAGTGGAAATCACGTGGGCCCCCAGGGGAAATCACGTGGGCCCCCAGGGGAAATCACGTGGGCCAGGTGGGGCAATCACGTGGGCCAGGTGGAGCAATCACGTGGGTCCCCAGGGGAAATCACGTGGGCCTCCAGGGGAAATCACGTGGGCCCCCAGGGGAAATCACGTGGGCCAGGTGGGGCAATCACGTCGGCCAGGTGGGGCAATCACGTGGGCCCCCAGGCGAAATCACGTGGGCCCCCAGGGCAAATCACGTGGGCCTCCAAGGGAAATCACGTGGGCCCCCAGGGGAAATCACATGGGCCCCCAGGGGAAATCACGTGGGCCCCCAGGGGAAATCACGTGGGCCCCCAGGGGAAATCACGTGGGCCCCCAGGGGAAATCACGTGGGCCCCCAGGGGAAATCACGTGGGCCAGGTGGGGCAATCACGTGGGCCAGGTGGGGCAATCACGTGGGCCCCCAGGGGAAATCACGTGGGCCCCCAGGGGAAATCACGTGGGCCCCCAGGGGAAATCACGTTGGCCCCCAGGGGAAATCACGTAGGCCAGGTGGGCAATCACGTGGGCCAGGTGGGGCAATCATGTGGGCCCCCAGGTGAAATCACGTGGGCCCCCAGGGGAAATCACGTGGGCCCCCAGGGGAAATCACGTGGGGCCCCAGGGGAAATCACGTGGGCCCCCAGGGGAAATCACGTGGGCCCCCAGGGGAAATCACGTGGGCCCCCAGGGTAAATCACGTGGGCCCCCAGGGGAAATCACGTGGGCCCCCAGGGGAAATCACGTGGGCCCCAAGGGGAAATCACGTGGGCCCCCAGGGGAATTCACGTGGGCCCCCAGGTGAAATCACGTGGGCCCCCAGGGGAAATCACGTGGGCCCCCAGGGGAAATCACGTGGGCCAGGTGGGGCAATCACGTGGGCCAGGTGGAGCAATCACGTGGGTCCCCAGGGGAAATCACGTGGGCCCCCAGGGGAAATCACGTGGGCCCCCAGGGGAAATCACGTGGGCCAGGTGGGGCAATCACGTGGGCCCCTAGGTGAAATCACGTGGGCCCCCAGGGGAAATCACGTGGGCACCCAGGGGAAATCACGTGGGCCCCCAGGGGAAATCACGTGGGCCCCCAGGGGAAATCACGTGGGCCCCCAGGGGAAATCACGTGGGCCCCCAGGGGAAATCACGTAGGCCCCCAGGGGAAATCACGTGGGCCCCCAGGGGAAATCACGTGGGCCCCCAGGGGAAATCAAGTGGGCCCCCAGGGGAAATCACGTGGGCCCCCAGGGGAAATCACGTGTGCCCCCAGGGGAAATCTCGTGGGCCCCCAGGGGAAATCACGTGGGCCCTGTGGGGCAATCACGTGGGCCAGGTGGGGAAATCACGTGGGCCCCCAGGGGAAATCACGTGGGCCCCCAGGGGAAATCACGTGGGCCCCCAGGGGAAATCACGTGGGCCCCCAGGGGAAATCACGTGGGCCCCCAGGGGAAATCACGTGGGCCCCCAGGGGAAATCACGTGGGCCCCCAGGGGAAATCACGTGGGCCCCCAGGGGAAATCACGTGGGCCAGGTGAGGCAATCTCGTGGGCCAGGTGGAGCAATCACGTGGGCCCCCAGGGGAAATCACGTGGGCCCCCAGGGGAAATCTCGTGGGCCCCCAGGGGAAATCACGTGGGCCAGGTGGGGCAATCACGTGGGCCAGGTGGAGCAATCACATGGGAACAGGGGAAATCACGTGGGCCCCCAGGTGAAATCACGTGGGCCCCCAGGTGAAATCACGTGGGCCCCCAGGGGAAATCACGTGGGCCCCCAGGGGAAATCACGTGGGCCCCCAGGGGAAATCACGTGGGCCAGGTGGAGCAATCACGTGGGCCCCCAGGGGAAATCACGTGGGCCCCCAGGGGAAATCACGTGGGCCCCCAGGGGAAATCACGTGGGCCAGGTGGGGCAATCACGTGGGCCCCCAGGTGAAATCACGTGGGCCCCCAGGGGAAATCACGTGGGCACCCAGGGGAAATCACGTGGGCCCCCAGGGGAAATCACGTGGGCCCCCAGGGGAAATCACGTGGGCCCCCAGGGGAAATAACGTGGGCCCCCAGGGGAAATCACGTGGGCCCCCAGGGGAAATCACGTGGGCCCCCAGGGGAAATCACGTGGGCCTCCAGGGGAAATCACGTGGGCCAGGTGGGGCAATCACGTGGGGCCCCAGGGGAAATCACGTGGGCCCCCAGGGGAAATCACGTGGGCCCCCACGGGAAATCACGTGGGCCCCCAGGGTAAATCACGTGGGCCCACATGGGAAATCACGTGGGCCCCCAGGGGAAATCACGTGGGGCCCAGGGGAAATCACGTGGGCCAGGTGGGGCAATCACCTGGGCCAGGTGGAGCAATCACGTGGGCCCCCAGGGGAAATCACGTGGGCCCCCAGGGGAAATCACGTGGGCCCCAAGGGGAAATCACGTGGGCCAGGTGGGGCAATCACGTGGGCCATGTGGAGCAATCACGTGGGTTCCCAGGGGAAATCACGTGGGCCCCCAGGGGAAATCACGTGGGCCCCCAGGGGAAATCACGTGGGCCCCCAGGGGAAATCACGTGGGCCCCCAGGGGAAATCACGTGGGCCAGGTGGGGCAATCACGTGGGCCAGGTGGAGCAATCACGTGGGCCCCCAGGGGAAATCACGTGGGCCCCCAGGTGAAATCACGTGGGCCCCCAGGGGAAATCACGTGGGCCCCCAGGGGAAATCACGTGGGCCCCCAGGGGAAATCACGAGGGCCCCCAGTGGAAATCACGTGGGCCCCCAGGGGAAATCACGTGGGCCCCCAGGGGAAATCACGTGGGCCAGGTGGGGCAATCACGTGGGCCAGGTGGAACAATCACGTGGGCCCCCAGGGGAAATGACGTGGGCCTCCAGGGGAAATCACGTGGGCCCCCAGGGGAAATCACGTGGTCCAGGTGGGGCAATCACGTGGGCCAAGTAGGGCAATCACGTGGGCCCCCAGGCGAAATCACGTGGGCCCCCAGGGCAAATCACGTGGGCCCCCAAGGGAAATCACGTGGGCCCCCAGGGGAAATCACGTGGGCCCCCAGGGGAAATCACGTGGGCCCCCAGGGGAAATCACGTGGGCCCGCAGGGGAAATCACGTGGGCCCCCAGGGGAAATCACGTGGGCCCCCAGGGGAAATCACGTGGGCCAGGTGGGGCAATCACGTGGGCCAGGTGGGGCAATCACGTGGGCCCCCGGGGGAAATCACGTGGGCCCCCAGGGGAAATCACGTGGGCACCCAGGGGAAATCACGTGGGCCCCCAGGGGAAATCACGTAGGCCAGGTGGGGCAATCACGTGGGCCAGGTGGGGCAATCACGTGGGCCCCCAGGTGAAATCACGTGGGCCCCCAGGGGAAATCACGTGGGGCCCCAGGGGAAATCACGTGGGCCCCCAGGGGAAATCACGTGGGCCCCCAGGGGAAATCACGTGGGCCCCCAGGGGAAATCACGTGGGCCCCCAGGGGAAATCACGTGGGGCCCCAGGGGAAATCACGTGGGCCCCAAGGGGAAATCACGTGGGTTCCCAGGGGAATTCACGTGGGCCCCCAGGGGAAATCACGTGGGCCCCCACGGGAAATCACGTGGGCCTCCAGGGGAAATCACGTGGGCCAGGTGGGGCAATCACGTGGGCCAGGTGGAGCAATCACGTGGGCCCCCAGGGGAAATCACGTGGGCCCCCAGGGGAAATCACGTGGGCCCCCAGGGGAAATCACGTGGGCCAGGTGGGGCAATCACGTGGGCCCCCAGGTGAAATCACGTGGGCCCCCAGGGGAAATCACGTGGGCACCCAGGGGAAATCACGTGGGCCCCCAGGGTAAATCACGTGGGCCCCCAGGGGAAATCACGTGGGCCCCCAGGGGAAATCACGTAGGCCCCCAGGGGAAATCACGTGGGCCCCCAGGGGAAATCACATGGGCCCCCAGGGGAAATCACGTGGGCCCCCAGGGGAAATCACGTGGGCCCCCAGGGGAAATCACGTGTGCCCCCAGGGGAAATCTCGTGGGCCCCCAGGGGAAATCACGTGGGCCCGGTGGGGCAATCACATGGGCCAGGTGGGGAAATCACGTGGGCCCCCAGGGGAAATCACGTGGGCCCCCAGGGGAAATCACGTGGGCCCCCAGGGGAAATCACGTGGGCCCCCAGGGGAAATCACGTGGGCCCCCAGGGGAAATCACGTGGGCCCCCAGGGGAAATCACGTGGGCCCCCAGGGGAAATCACGTGGGCCCCCTGGGGAAATCACGTGGGCCCCCAGGGGAAATTACGTGGGCCCCCACGGGAAATCACGTGGTTCTCCAGGGGAAATCACGTGGGCCTCCAGGGGAAATCACGTGGGCCAGGTGGGGCAATCACGTGGGGCCCCAGGGGAAATCACGTGGGCCTCCAGGGGAAATCACCTGGGCCCCCAGGGGAAATCACTTGGGCCCCCAGGGGAAATCACGTGGGCCCCCAGGGGAAATCACGTGGGCCCCCAGGGGATATCACGTGGGCCCCCAGGGGAAATCACGTGGGCCCCCAGGGGAAATCACGTGGGCCCCCAGGGGAAATCACGTGGGCCCCCAGGGGAAATCACGTGGGCCAGGTGAGGCAATCTCGTGGGCCAGGTGGGGCAATCACGTGGGCCCCCAGGGGAAATCACGTATGCCCCCAGGGGAAATCACGTGGGCCCCCAGGTGAAATCACGTGGGCCCCCAGGGGAAATCACGTGGGACCCCACGGGAAATCACGTGGTCCCCCAGGGGAAATCACGTTGGCCT
Source organism: Rupicapra rupicapra (assembly GCA_963981305.1). Classification (NCBI taxonomy): domain Eukaryota; kingdom Metazoa; phylum Chordata; class Mammalia; order Artiodactyla; family Bovidae; genus Rupicapra; species Rupicapra rupicapra. Next base: position 62,545,475 of record OZ022290.1, read on the forward strand.
CCAGGGGAAATCACGTGGGCAAGGTGGGGCAATCACGTGGGGCCCCAGGGGAAATCACGTGGGCCCCCAGGGGAAATCACGTGGGCCCCCAGGGGAAATCACGTGGGTCCCCAGGGGAAATCACGTGGGCCCCCAGGGGAAATCACGTGGGCCCCAGGGGAAATCACGTGGGCCCCCAGGGGAAATCACGTGGGCCAGGTGGGGCAATCACGTGGGCCAGGTGGAGCAATCACGTGGGCCCCCAGGGGAAATCACGAGGGCCCCCAGGGGAAATCACGTGGGCCCCCAGGGGAAATCACGTGGGCCAGGTGGGGCAATCACGTGGGCCATGTGGAGCAATCACGTGGGCCCCCAGGGGAAATCACGTTGGCCCCCAGGGGAAATCACGTGGGCCCCCAGGGGAAATCACGTGGGCCCCCAGGGGAAATCATGTGTGCCCCCAGGGGAAATCACGTGGGCCAGGTGGAGCAATCACGTGGGCCAGGTGGAGCAATCACGTGGGCCCCCAGGGGAAATCACGTGGGCCCCCAGGTGAAATCACGTGGGCCCCCAGGGGAAATCACGTGGGCCCCCAGGGGAAATCACGTGGGCCCCCAGGGGAAATCACGTGGGCCCCCAGGGGAAATCACGTGGGCCCCCAGGGGAAATCACGTGGGCCCCCAGGGGAAATCACGTGGGCCCCCAGGGGAAATCACGTGGGCCCCCAGGTGAAATCACGTGGGCCCCCAGGGGAAATCACGTGGGCCCCCACGGAAATCACGTGGTCCCCCAGGGGAAATCACGTGGGCCTCCAGGGGAAATCACGTGGGCCAGGTGGGGCAATCACGTGGGGCCCCAGGGGAAATCACGTGGGCCCCCAGGGGAAATCACGTGGGCCCCCAGGGGAAATCACGTGGGTCCCCAGGGGAAATCACGTCGGCCCCCAGGGGAAATCACGTGGGCCCCCAGGGGAAATCACGTGGGCCCCCAGGGGAAATCACGTGGGCCCCAGGGGAAATCACGTGGGCCCCCAGGGGAAATCACGTGGGCCCCCAGGGGAAATCACGTGGGCCCGCAGGGGAAATCACGTGGGCCCCCAGGGGAAATCACGGGGGCCCCCAGGGGAAATCACGTGGGCCAGGTGGGGCAATCACGTGGGCCAGGTGGAGCAATCACGTGGGCCCCCAGGGGAAATCACGTGGGCCCCCAGGGGAAATCACGTGGGCCCCCAGGGGAAATCACGTGGGCCCCCAGGGGAAATCACGTGGGCCCTCAGGGGAAATCAGGTAGGCCAGGTGGGGCAATCACGTGGGACCCCAGGGCAAATCACGTGGGCCCCCAGGGGAAATCACGTGGGCCCCCAGGGGAAATCACGTAGGCCCCCAGGGGAAATCACGTGGGCCCCCAGGGGAAATCACGTAGGCCCCCAGGGGAAATCACGTGGGCCCCCAGGGGAAATCACGTGGGCCCTCAGTGGAAATCACGTGGGCCCCCAGGGGAAATCACGTGGGCCCCCAGGGGAAATCACTTGTGCCCCCAGGGGAAATCTCGTGGGCCCCCAGGGGAAATCACGTGGGCCCGGTGGGGCAATCACGTGGGCCAGGTGGGGAAATCACGTGGGCCCCCAGGGGAAATCACGTGGGCCCCCAGGGGAAATCACGTGGGCCCCCAGGGGAAATCACGTGGGCCCCCAGGGGAATTCACGTGGGCCCCCAGGGGAAATCACGTGGGCCCCCAGGGGAAATCACGTAGGCCAGGTGGGGCAATCACGTGGGCCAGGTGGGGCAATCACGTGGGCCCCCAGGTGAAATCACGTGGGCCCCCAGGGGAAATCACGTGGGCCCCCAGGGGATATCACGTGGGGCCCCAGGGGAAATCACGTGGGCCCCCAGGGGAAATCACGTGGGCCCCCAGGGGAAATCACGTGGGCCCCCAGGGGAAATCACGTGGGCCCCCAGGGGAAATCACGTGGGGCCCCAGGGGAAATCACGTGGGCCCCAAGGGGAAATCACGTGGGTTCCCAGGGGAATTCACGTGGGCCCCCAGGGGAAATCACGTGGGCCCCCACGGGAAATCACGTGGGCCTCCAGGGGAAATCACGTGGGCCAGGTGGGGCAATCACGTGGGCCAGGTGGAGCAATCACGTGGGCCCCCAGGGGAAATCACGTGGGCCCCCAGTGGAAATCACGTGGGCCCCCAGGGGAAATCACGTGGGCCAGGTGGGGCAATCACGTGGGCCCCCAGGTGAAATCACGTGGGCCCCCAGGGGAAATCACGTGGGCACCCAGGGGAAATCACGTCGGCCCCCAGGGTAAATCACGTGGGCCCCCAGGGGAAATCACGTGGGCCCCCAGGGGAAATCACGTGGGCCCCCAGGGGAAGTCACGTAGGCCCCCAGGGGAAATCACGTGGGCCCCCAGGGGAAATCACGTGGGCCCCCAGGGGAAATCACGTGGGCCCCCAGGGGAAATCACGTGTGCCCCCAGGGGAAATCTCGTGGGCCCCCAGGGGAAATCACGTGGGCCCGGTGGGGCAATCACGTGGGCCAGGTGGGGAAATCACGTGGGCCCCCAGGGGAAATCACGTGGGCCCCCAGGGGAAATCACGTGGGCCCCCAGGGGAAATCACGTGGGCCCCCAGGGGAAATCACGTGGGCCCCCAGGGGAAATCACGTGGGCCCCCATGGGAAATCACGTGGGCCCCCAGGGGAAATCACGTGGGCCCCCAGGGGAAATTACGTGGGCCCCCACGGGAAATCACGTGGTCCCCCAGGGGAAATCACGTGGGCCTCCAGGGGAAATCACGTGGGCCAGGTGGGGCAATCACGTGGGGCCCCAGGGGAAATCACGTGGGCCTCCAGGGGAAATCACCTGGGCCCCCAGGGGAAATCACTTGGGCCCCCAGGGGAAATCACGTGGGCCCCCAGGGGAAATCACGTGGGCCCCCAGGGGATATCACGTGAGCCCCCAGGGAAATCACGTGGGCCCCCAGGGGAAATCACGTGGGCCCCCAGGGGAAATCATGTGGGCCCCCAGGGGAAATCACGTGGGCCAGGTGAGGCAATCTCGTGGGCCAGGTGGGGCAATCACGTGGGCCCCCAGGGGAAATCACGTATGCCCCCAGGGGAAATCACGTGGGCCCCCAGGTGATATCACGTGGGCCCCCAGGGGAAATCACGTGGGACCCCACGGGAAATCACGTGGTCCCCCAGGGGAAATCACGTTGGCCTCCAGGGGAAATCACGTGGGCAAGGTGGGACAATCACGTGGGGCCCCAGGGGAAATCACGTGGGCCCCCAGGGGAAATCACGTGGGCCCCCAGGGGAAATCACGTGGGCCCCAGGGGAAATCACGTGGGCCCCCAGGGGAAATCACGTGGGCCCCCAGGGGAAATCACGTGGGCCCCCAGGGGAAATCACGTGGGCCAGGTGGGGCAATCACGTGGGCCAGGTGGAGCAATCACGTGGGCCCCCAGGGGAAATCACGAGGGCCCCCAGGGGAAATCACGTGGGCCCCCAGGGGAAATCACGTGGGCCAGGTGGGGCAATCACGTGGGCCATGTGGAGCAATCACGTGGGCCCCCAGGGGAAATCACGTTGGCCCCCAGGGGAAATCACGTGGGCCCCCAGGGGAAATCACGTGGGCCCCCAGGGGAAATCATGTGGGCCCCCAGGGGAAATCACGTGGGCCAGGTGGAGCAATCACGTGGGCCAGGTGGAGCAATCACGTGGGCCCCCAGGGGAAATCACGTGGGCCCCCAAGTGAAATCACGTGGGCCCCCAGGGGAAATCACATGGGCCCCCAGGGGAAATCACGTGGGCCCCCAGGGGAAATCACGTGGGCCCCCAGGGGAAATCACGTGGGCCCCCAGGATAAATCACGTGGGGCCCCAGGGGAAATCACGTGGGCCCCCAGGGGAAATCACGTGGGCCCCCAGGTGAAATCACGTGGGCCCCCAGGGGAAATCACGTGGGCCCCCACGGCAAATCACGTGGTCCCCCAGGGGAAATCACGTGGGCCTCCAGGGGAAATCACGTGGGCCAGGTGGGGCAATCACGTGGGGCCCCAGGGGAAATCACGTGGGCCCCCAGGGGAAATCACGTGGGCCCCCAGGGGAAATCACGTGGGCCCCCAGGGGAAATCACGTGGGCCCCCAGGGGAAATCACGTGGGCCCCCAGGGGAAATCACGTGGGCCCCCAGGGGAAATCACGTGGGCCCCAGGGGAAATCACGTGGGCCCCCAGGGGAAATCACGTGGGCCCCCAGGGGAAATCACGTGGGCCCGCAGGGGAAATCACGTGGGCCCCCAGGGGAAATCACGTGGGCCCCCAGGGGAAATCACGTGGGCCAGGTGGAGCAATCACGTGGGCCCCCAGGGGAAATCACGTGGGCCCCCAGGGGAAATCACGTGGGCCCCCAGGGGAAATCACGTGGGCCCCCAGGGGAAATCACGTGGGCCCCCAGGGGAAATCACGTGGGCCAGTTGGGGCAATCACGTGGGCCCCCAGGGGAAATCACGTGGGCCCCCAGGGGAAATCACGTGGGCCCCCAGGGGAAATCACGTGGGCCCCCAGGGGAAATCACGTGGGCCCCCAGGGGAAATCACGTGGCCCCCAGGGGAAATCACGTGGGCCCCCAGGGGAAATCACGTGGGCCCCCAGGGGAAATCACGTGGGCCCCCAGGGGAAATCACGTGGGCCCCCAGGGGAAATCACGTGGGCCCCCAGGGGAAATCACGTGGGCCCCCAGGGGAAATCACGTGGGCCCCCAGGGGAAATCACGTGGGCCAGGTGGGGAAATCACGTGGGCCCCCAGGGGAAATCACGTGGGCCCCCAGGGGAAATCACGTGGGCCCCCAGGGGAAATCACGTGGGCCCCCAGGGGAAATCACGTGGGCCCCCAGGGGAAATCACGTGGGCCCCCAGGGGAAATCACGTGGGCCCCCAGGGGAAATCACGTGGGCCCCCAGGGGAAATCACGTGGGCCCCCAGGGGAAATCACGTGGGCCCCCAGGGGAAATCACGTGGGCCCCCAGGGGAAATCACGTGGGCCAGGTGGGGCAATCACGTGGGCCCCCAGGGGAAATCACGTGGGCCCCCAGGGGAAATCACGTGGGCCCCCAGGGGAAATCACGTGGGCCCCCAGGGGAAATCACGTGGGCCCCCAGTGGAAATCACGTGGGCCCCCAGGGGAAATCACGTGGGCCCCCAGGGGAAATCACGTGGGCCCCCAGGGAAATCACGTGGGCCCCCAGGGGAAATCACGTGGGCCAGGTGGGGCAATCACGTGGGCCAGGTGGGGCAATCACGTGGGGCCCCAGGGGAAATCACGGGGGCCCCCAGGGGAAATCACGTGGGCCCCCAGGGGAAATCACGTTGGCCCCCAGTGGAAATCACGTGGGCCCCCAGGGGAAATCACGTGGGCCCCCAGGGGAAATCACGTGGGCCCCCAAGGGAAATCACGTGGGCCAGGTGGGGCAATCACGTGGGCCAGGTGGAGCAATCACGTGGGCCCCCAGGGGAAATCACGTGGGCCCCCAGGGGAAATCACGTGGGCCAGGTGGGGCAATCACGTGGGCCAGGTGGGCAATCACGTGGGCCAGGTGGAGCAATCACGTGGGCCCCCAGGGGAAATCACGTGGGCCCCCAGGGGAAATCACGTGGGCCCCCAGGGGAAATCACGTGGGCCCCCAGGGGAAATCACGTGGGCCCCCAGGGGAAATCACGTGGGCCCCCAGGGGAAATCACGTGGGCCCCCAGGGGAAATCACGTGGGCCCCCAGGGGAAATCACGTGGGCCCCCAGGGGAAATCACGTGGGCCCCCAGGGGAAATCACGTGGGCCCCCAGGGGAAATCACGTGGGCCCCCAGGGGAAATCACGTGGGCCAGGTGGGGCAATCACGTGGGCCCCCAGGGGAAATCACGTTCCCCCAGGGGAAATCACGTGGGCCCCCAGGGGAAATCACGTGGGCCCCCAGGGGAAATCACGTGGGCCCCCAGGGGAAATCACGTGGGCCCCCAGGGGAAATCACGTGGGCCAGGTGGGGAAATCACGTGGGCCCCCAGGGGAAATCACGTGGGCCCCCAGGGGAAATCACGTGGGCCCCCAGGGGAAATCACGTGGGCCCCCAGGGGAAATCACGTGGGCCCCCAGGGGAAATCACGTGGGCCCCCAGGGGAAATCACGTGGGCCAGGTGGGGCAATCACGTGGGCCAGGTGGAGCAATCACGTGGGCCCCCAGGGGAAATCACGTGGGCCCCCAGGGGAAATCACGTGGGCCCCCAGGGGAAATCACGTGGGCCCCCAGGGGAAATCACGTGGGCCCACAGGGGAATCACGTGGGCCAGGTGGGGCAATCACGTGGGCCAGGTGGAGCAATCACGTGGGCCCCCAGGGGAAATCACGTGGGCCCCCAGGGGAAATCACGTGGGCCCCCAGGGGAAATCACGTGGGCCCCCAGGGGAAATCACGTGGGCCCCCAGGGGAAATCACGTGGGCCAGGTGGGGCAATCACGTGGCGCCAGGTGGAGCAATCACGTGGGCCCCCAGGGGAAATCACGTGGGCCCCAGGGGAAATCACGTGGGCCCCCAGGGGAAATCACGTGGGCCCCCAGGGGAAATCACGTGGGCCCCCAGGGGAAATCACGTGGGCCCCCAGGGGAAATCACGTGGGCCCCCAGGGGAAATCACGTGGGCCCCAAGGGGAAATCACGTGGGCCAGGTGGGGCAATCACGTGGGCCACGTGGAGAAATCACGTGGGCCCCCAGGGGAAATCACGTGGGCCCCCAGGGGAAATCACGTGGGCCCCCAGGGGAAATCACGTGGCCAGGTGGGGCAATCACGTGGGCCAGGTGGGGCAATCACGTGGGCCCCCAGGGGAAATCACGTGGGCCCCCAGGGCAAATCACGTGGGCCCCCAGGGGAAATCACGTGGGCCCCCAGGGGAAATCACGTGGGCCCCCAGGGGAAATCACGTGGGCCCCCAGGGGAAATCACGTGGGCCCCCAGGGGAAATCACGTGGGCCCCCAGGGGAAATCACGTGGGCCCCCAGGGGAAATCACGTGGGCCCCCAGGGGAAATCACGTGGGCCAGGTGGGGCAATCACGTGGGCCAGGTGGGGCAATCACGTGGGCCAGGTGGACAATCACGTGGGCCCCCAGGGGAAATCACGTGGGCCCCCAGGGGAAATCACGTGGGCCCCCAGGGCAAATCACGTGGGCCGCCAGGGGAAATCACGTGGGCCCCCAGGGGAAATCACGTGGGCCCCCAGGGGAAATCACGTGGGCCCCCAGGGGAAATCACGTGGGCCCCCAGGGGAAATCACGTGGGCCCCCAGGGGAAAATCACGTGGGCCCCCAGGGGAAATCACGTGGGCCCCCAGGGGAAATCACGTGGGCCCCCAGGGGAAATCACGTGGGCCAGGTGGGGCAATCACGTGGGCCAGGTGGGGCAATCACGTGGGCCCCCAGGGGCAATCACGTGGGCCCCCAGGGGAAATCACGTGGGCCCCCAGGGGAAATCACGTGGGCCCCCAGGGGAAATCACGTGGGCCCCCAGGGGAAATCACGTGGGCCCCCAGGGGAAATCACGTGGGCCCCCAGGGGAAATCACGTGGGCCCCCAGGGGAAATCACGTGGGCCCCCAGGGGAAATCACGTGGGCCCCCAGGGGAAATCACGTGGGCCCCCAGGGGAAATCACGTGGGCCCCCAGGGGAAATCACGTGGGCCCCCAGGGGAAATCACGTGGGCCCCCAGGGGAAATCACGTGGGCCCCCAGGGGAAATCACGTGGGCCCCCAGGGGAAATCACGTGGGCCCCCAGGGGAAATCACGTGGGCCCCCAGGGGAAATCACGTGGGCCCCCAGGGGAAATCACGTGGGCCAGGTGGGGCAATCACGTGGGCCAGGTGGAGCAATCACGTGGGCCCCCAGGGGAAATCACGTGGGCCCCCAGGGGAAATCACGTGGGCCCCCAGGGGAAATCACGTGGGCCCCCAGGGGAAATCACGTGGGCCCCCAGGGGAAATCACGTGGGCCCCCAGGGGAAATCACGTGGGCCAGGTGGAGCAATCACGTGGGCCCCCAGGGGAAATCACGTGGGCCCCCAGGGGAAATCACGTGGGCCCCCAGGGGAAATCACGTGGGCCAGGTGGGGCAATCACGTGGGCCCCCAGGTGAAATCACGTGGGCCCCCAGGGGAAATCACGTGGGCCCCCAGGGGAAATCACGTGGGCCCCCAGGGGAAATCACGTGGGCCCCCAGGGGAAATCACGTGGGCCCCCAGGGGAAATCACGTGGGCCCCCAGGGGAAATCACGTGGGCCCCCAGGGGAAATCACGTAGGCCCCCAGGGGAAATCACGTGGGCCCCCAGGGGAAATCACATGGGCCCCCAGGGGAAATCACGTGGGCCCCCAGGGGAAATCACGTGGGCCCCCAGGGGAAATCACGTGTGCCCCCAGGGGAAATCTCGTGGGCCCCCAGGGGAAATCACGTGGGCCCGGTGGGGCAATCACGTGGGCCAGGTGGGGAAATCACGTGGGCCCCCAGGGGAAATCACGTGGGCCCCCAGGGGATATCACGTGGGCCCCCAGGGAAATCACGTGGGCCCCCAGGGGAAATCACGTGGGCCCCCAGGGGAAATCATGTGGGCCCCCAGGGGAAATCACATGGGCCAGGTGAGGCAATCTCGTGGGCCAGTTGGGGCAATCACGTGGGCCCCCAGGGGAAATCACGTATGCCCCCAGGGGAAATCACGTGGGCCCCCAGGTGATATCACGTGGGCCCCCAGGGGAAATCACGTGGGACCCCACGGGAAATCACGTGGTCCCCCAGGGGAAATCACGTTGGCCTCCAGGGGAAATCACGTGGGCAAGGTGGGACAATCACGTGGGGCCCCAGGGGAAATCACGTGGGCCCCCAGGGGAAATCACGTGGGCCCCCAGGGGAAATCACGTGGGCCCCCAGGGGAAATCACGTGGGCCCCCAGGGGAAATCACGTGGGCCCCCAGGGGAAATCACGTGGGCCCCCAGGGGAAATCACGTGGGCCAGGTGGGGCAATCACGTGGGCCAGGTGGAGCAATCACGTGGGCCCCCAGGGGAAATCACGAGGGCCCCCAGGGGAAATCACGTGGGCCCCCAGGGGAAATCACGTGGGCCAGGTGGGGCAATCACGTGGGCCATGTGGAGCAATCACGTGGGCCCCCAGGGGAAATCACGTGGGCCCCCAGGGGAAATCACGTGGGCCCCCAGGGGAAATCACGTGGGCCCCCAGGGGAAATCACGTGGGCCCCCAGGGGAAATCACGTGGGCCAGGTGGAGCAATCACGTGGGCCAGGTGGAGCAATCACGTGGGCCCCCAGGGGAAATCACGTGGGCCCCCAGGTGAAATCACGTGGGCCCCCAGGGGAAATCACATGGGCCCCCAGGGGAAATCACGTGGGCCCCCAGGGGAAATCACGTGGGCCCCCAGGGGAAATCACGTGGGCCCCCAGGATAAATCACGTGGGCCCCCAGGGGAAATCACGTGGGCCCCCAGGGGAAATCACGTGGGCCCCCAGGTGAAATCACGTGGGCCCCCAGGGGAAATCACGTGGGCCCCCACGGCAAATCACGTGGTCCCCCAGGGGAAATCACGTGGGCCTCCAGGGGAAATCACGTGGGCCAGGTGGGGCAATCACGTGGGGCCCCAGGGGAAATCACGTGGGCCCCCAGGGGAAATCACGTGGGCCCCCAGGGGAAATCACGTGGGCCCCCAGGGGAAATCACGTGGGCCCCCAGGGGAAATCACGTGGGCCCCCAGGGGAAATCACGTGGGCCCCCAGGGGAAATCACGTGGGCCCCCAGGGGAAATCACGTGGGCCCCCAGGGGAAATCACGTGGGCCCCCAGGGGAAATCACGTGGGCCCCCAGGGGAAATCACGTGGGCCCCCAGGGGAAATCACGTGGGCCCCCAGGGGAAATCACGTGGGCCAGGTGGAGCAATCACGTGGGCCCCCAGGGGAAATCACGTGGGCCCCAGGGGAAATCACGTGGGCCCCCAGGGGAAATCACGTGGGCCCCCAGGGGAAATCACGTGGGCCCCCAGGGGAAATCAGGTGGCCAGTGGGGCAATCACGTGGGCCCCCAGGGAAATCACGTGGGCCCCCAGGGGAAATCACGTGGGCCCCCAGGGGAAATCACGTGGGCCCCCAGGGGAAATCACGTGGGCCCCCAGGGGAAATCACGTGGGCCCCCAGGGGAAATCACGTGGGCCCCCAGGGGAAATCACGTGGGCCCCCAGGGGAAATCACGTGGGCCCCCAGGGGAAATCACGTGGGCCCCCAGGGGAAATCACGTGGGCCCCCAGGGGAAATCACGTGGGCCCCCAGGGGAAATCACGTGGGCCCGGTGGGGCAATCACGTGGGCCAGGTGGGGAAATCACGTGGGCCCCCAGGGGAAATCACGTGGGCCCCCAGGGGAAATCACGTGGGCCCCCAGGGAAATCACGTGGGACCCCAGGGGAAATCACGTGGGCTGCCCCAGGGGAAATCACGTGGGCCCCCAGGGGAAATCACGTGGGCCCCAGGGGAAATCACGTGGGCCCCCAGGGGAAATCACGTGGGCCCCCAGGGGAAATCACGTGGGCCCCCAGGGGAAATCACGTGGGCCCCCAGGGGAAATCACGTGGGCCAGGTGGGGCAATCACGTGAGCCCCCAGGGGAAATCACGTGGGCCCCCAGGGGAAATCACGTGGGCCCCCAGGGGAAATCACGTGGGCCCCCAGGGGAAATCACGTGGGCCCCCAGTGGAAATCACGTGGGCCCCCAGGGGAAATCACGTGGGCCCCCAGGGGAAATCACGTGGGCCCCCAGGGAAATCACGTGGGCCCCCAGGGGAAATCACGTGGGCCAGGTGGGGCAATCACGTGGGCCAGGTGGGGCAATCACGTGGGCCCCCAGGGGAAATCACGGGGGCCCCCAGGGGAAATCACGTGGGCCCCCAGGGGAAATCACGTTGGCCCCCAGTGGAAATCACGTGGGCCCCCAGGGGAAATCACGTGGGCCCCCAGGGGAAATCACGTGGGCCCCCAGGGGAAATCACGTGGGCCAGGTGGGGCAATCACGTGGGCCAGGTGGAGCAATCACGTGGGCCCCCAGGGGAAATCACGTGGGCCCCCAGGGGAAATCACGTGGGCCAGGTGGGGCAATCACGTGGGCCAGGTGGGCAATCACGTGGGCCAGGTGGAGAATCACGTGGGCCCCCAGGGGAAATCACGTGGGCCCCCAGGGGAAATCACGTGGGCCCCCAGGGGAAATCACGTGGGCCCCCAGGGGAAATCACGTGGGCCCCCAGGGGAAATCACGTGGGCCCCCAGGGGAAATCACGTGGGCCCCCAGGGGAAATCACGTGGGCCCCCAGGGGAAATCACGTGGGCCCCCAGGGGAAATCACGTGGGCCCCCAGGGGAAATCACGTGGGCCCCCAGGGGAAATCACGTGGGCCAGGTGGGGCAATCACGTGGGCCAGGTGGGGCAATCACGTGGGCCCCCAGGGGAAATCACGTGGGCCCCCAGGGGAAATCACGTGGGCCCCCAGGGGAAATCACGTGGGCCCCCAGGGGAAATCACGTGGGCCCCCAGGGGAAATCTCGTGGTCCTCCAGGGGAAATCACGTGGGCCCCCAGGTGGGGCAATCACGTGGGCCCCAGGGGAAATCACGTGGGCCCCCAGGGGAAATCACGTGGGCCCCCAGGGGAAATCACGTGGGCCCCAGGGGAAATCACGTGGGCCCCCAGGGGAAATCACGTGGGCCCCCAGGGGAAATCACGTGGGCCAGGTGGGGCAATCACGTGGGCCAGGTGGAGCAATCACGTGGGCCCCCAGGGGAAATCACGTGGGCCCCCAGGGGAAATCACGTGGGCCCCCAGGGGAAATCACGTGGGCCCCCAGGGGAAATCACGTGGGCCCCATTGGAATTCACGTGGGCCAGGTGGGGCAATCACGTGGGCCAGGTGGGCAATCACGTGGGCCCCCAGGGGAAATCACGTGGGCCCCCAGGGGAAATCACGTGGGCCCCCAGGGGAAATCACGTGGGCCCCCAGGGGAAATCACGTGGGCCCCCAGGGGAAATCACGTGGGCCAGGTGGGGCAATCACGTGCGCCAGGTGGAGCAATCACGTGGGCCCCCAGGGGAAATCACGTGGGTCCCCAGGGGAAATCACGTGGGCCCCCAGGGGAAATCACGTGGGCCCCCAGGGGAAATCACGTGGGCCCCCAGGGGAAATCACGTGGGCCCCCAGGGGAAATCACGTGGGCCCCCAGGGGAAATCACGTGGGCCCCAAGGGGAAATCACGTGGGCCAGGTGGGGCAATCACGTGGGCCACGTGGAGAAATCACGTGGGCCCCCAGGGGAAATCACGTGGGCCCCCAGGGGAAATCACGTGGGCCCCCAGGGGAAATCACGTGGTCCAGGTGGGGCAATCACGTGGGCCAGGTGGGGCAATCACGTGGGCCCCCAGGGGAAATCACGTGGGCCCCCAGGGCAAATCACGTGGGCCCCCAGGGGAAATCACGTGGGCCCCCAGGGGAAATCACGTGGGCCCCCAGGGGAAATCACGTGGGCCCCCAGGGGAAATCACGTGGGCCCCCAGGGTAAATCACGTGGGCCCCCAGGGGAAATCACGTGGGCCCCCAGGGGAAATCACGTGGGCCCCCAGGGGAAATCACGTGGGCCAGGTGGGGCAATCACGTGGGCCAGGTGGGGCAATCACGTGGGCCAGGTGGAACAATCACGTGGGCCCCCAGGGGAAATCACGTGGGCCCCCAGGGGAAATCACGTGGGCCCCCAGGGCAAATCACGTGGGCCCCCAGGGGAAATCACGTGGGCCCCCAGGGGAAATCACGTGGGCCCCCAGGGGAAATCACGTGGGCCCCCAGGGGAAATCACGTGGGCCCCCAGGGGAAATCACGTGGGCCCCCAGGGGAAATCACGTGGGCCCCCAGGGGAAATCACGTGGGCCCCCAGGGGAAATCACGTGGGCCCCCAGGGGAAATCACGTGGGCCAGGTGGGGCAATCACGTGGGCCAGGTGGGGCAATCACGTGGGCCAGGTGGAGCAATCACGTGGGCCCCCAGGGGAAATCACGTGGGCCCCCAGGGGAAATCACGTGGGCCCCCAGGGGAAATCACGTGGGCCCCCAGGGCAAATCACGAGGGCCGCCAGGGGAAATCACGTGGGCCCCCAGGGGAAATCACGTGGGCCCCCAGGGGAAATCACGTGGGCCCCCAGGGGAAATCACGTGGGCCCCCAGGGGAAATCACGTGGGCCCCCAGGGGAAATCACGTGGGCCCCCAGGGGAAATCACGTGGGCCCCCAGGGGAAATCACGTGGGCCCCCAGGGGAAATCACGTGGGCCCCCAGGGGAAATCACGTGGGCCCCAGGGGAAATCACGTGGGCCCCCAGGGAAATCACGTGGGCCCCCAGGGGAAATCACGTGGGCCCCCAGGGGAAATCACGTGGGCCAGGTGGGGCAATCACGTGGGCCAGGTGGAGCAATCACGTGGGCCCCCAGGGGAAATCACGTGGGCCCCCAGGGGAAATCACGTGGGCCCCCAGGGGAAATCACGTGGGCCCCCAGGGGAAATCACGTGGGCCCCCAGGGGAAATCACGTGGGCCCCCAGGGGAAATCACGTGGGCCAGGTGGGAGCAATCACGTGGGCCCCCAGGGGAAATCACGTGGGCCCCCAGGGGAAATCACGTGGGCCCCCAGGGGAAATCACGTGGGCCAGGTGGGGCAATCACGTGGGCCCCCAGGTGAAATCACGTGGGCCCCCAGGGGAAATCACGTGGGCCCCCAGGGGAAATCACGTGGGCCCCCAGGGGAAATCACGTGGGCCCCCAGGGGAAATCACGTGGGCCCCCAGGGGAAATCACGTGGGCCCCCAGGGGAAATCACGTGGGCCCCCAGGGGAAATCACGTGGGCCCCCAGGGGAAATCACGTGGGCCCCCAGGGGAAATCACGTGGGCCCCCAGGGGAAATCACGTGGGCCCCCAGGGGAAATCACGTGGGCCCCCAGGGGAAATCACGTGGGCCCCCAGGGGAAATCACGTGGGCCCCCAGGGGAAATCACGTGGGCCCGGTGGGGCAATCACGTGGGCCAGGTGGGGAAATCACGTGGGCCCCCAGGGGAAATCACGTGGGCCCCCAGGGGAAATCACGTGGGCCCCCAGGGGAAATCACGTGGGCCCCCAGGGGAAATCACGTGGGCCCCCAGGGGAAATCACGTGGGCCCCCATGGGAAATCACGTGGGCCCCCAGGGGAAATCACGTGGGCCCCCAGGGGAAATTACGTGGGCCCCCACGGGAAATCACGTGGTCCCCCAGGGGAAATCACGTGGGCCTCCAGGGGAAATCACGTGGGCCAGGTGGGGCAATCACGTGGGGCCCCAGGGGAAATCACGTGGGCCTCCAGGGGAAATCACCTGGGCCCCCAGGGGAAATCACTTGGGCCCCCAGGGGAAATCACGTGGGCCCCCAGGGGAAATCACGTGGGCCAGGTGGGGCAATCACGTGGGCCAGGTGGGGCAATCACGTGGGCCAGGTGGAGCAATCACGTGGGCCCCCAGGGGAAATCAAGTGGGCCCCCAGGGGAAATCACGTGGGCCCCCAGGGGAAATCACGTGGGCCCCCAGGGCAAATCACGAGGGCCGCCAGGGGAAATCACGTGGGCCCCCAGGGGAAATCACGTGGGCCCCCAGCGGAAATCACGTGGGCCCCCAGGGGAAATCACGTGGGCCCCCAGGGGAAATCACGTGGGCCCCCAGGAGAAATCACGTGGGCCCCCAGGGGAAATCACGTGGGCCCCCAGGGGAAATCACGTGGGCCCCCAGGGGAAATCACGTGGGCCCCCAGGGGAAATCACGTGGGGCCCCAGGGGAAATCACGTGGGCCCCCACGGGAAATCACGTGGGCCCCCAGGGGAAATCACGTGGGCCCCCAGGGGAAATCACGTGGGCCAGGTGGGGCAATCACGTGGGCCAGGTGGAGCAATCACATGGGCCCCCAGGGGAAATCACGTGGGCCCCCAGGTGAAATCACGTGGGCCCCCAGGGGAAATCACGTGGGCCCCCAGGGGAAATCACGTGGGCCCCCAGGGGAAATCACGTGGGCCCCCAGGGGAAATCACGTGGGCCAGGTGGAGCAATCACGTGGGCCCCCAGGGGAAATCACGTGGGCCCCCAGGGGAAATCACGTGGGCCCCCAGGGGAAATCACGTGGGCCAGGTGGGGCAATCACGTGGGCCCCCAGGTGAAATCACGTGGGCCCCCAGGGGAAATCACGTGGGCCCCCAGGGGAAATCACGTGGGCCCCCAGGGGAAATCACGTGGGCCCCCAGGGGAAATCACGTGGGCCCCCAGGGGAAATCACGTGGGCCCCCAGGGGAAATCACGTGGGCCCCCAGGGGAAATCACGTGGGCCCCCAGGGGAAATCACGTGGGCCCCCAGGGGAAATCACGTGGGCCCGGTGGGGCAATCACGTGGGCCAGGTGGGGAAATCACGTGGGCCCCCAGGGGAAATCACGTGGGCCCCCAGGGGAAATCACGTGGGCCCCCAGGGGAAATCACGTGGGCCCCCAGGGGAAATCACGTGGGCCCCCAGGGGAAATCACGTGGGCCCCCATGGGAAATCACGTGGGCCCCCAGGGGAAATCACGTGGGCCCCCAGGGGAAATTACGTGGGCCCCCACGGGAAATCACGTGGTCCCCCAGGGGAAATCACGTGGGCCTCCAGGGGAAATCACGTGGGCCAGGTGGGGCAATCACGTGGGGCCCCAGGGGAAATCACGTGGGCCTCCAGGGGAAATCACCTGGGCCCCCAGGGGAAATCACTTGGGCCCCCAGGGGAAATCACGTGGGCCCCCAGGGGAAATCACGTGGGCCCCCAGGGGATATCACGTGGGCCCCCAGGGGAAATCACGTGGGCCCCCAGGGGAAATCACGTGGGCCCCCAGGGGAAATCATGTGGGCCCCCAGGGGAAATCACGTGGGCCAGGTGAGGCAATCTCGTGGGCCAGGTGGAGCAATCACGTGGGCCCCCAGGGGAAATCACGTGGGCCCCCAGGGGAAATCACGTGGGCCCCCAGGGGAAATCACGTGGGCCAGGTGGGGCAATCACGTGGGCCCCCAGGTGAAATCACGTGGGCCCCCAGGGGAAATCACGTGGGCCCCCAGGGGAAATCACGTGGGCCCCCAGGGGAAATCACGTGGGCCCCCAGGGGAAATCACGTGGGCCCCCAGGGGAAATCACGTGGGCCCCCAGGGGAAATCACGTGGGCCCCCAGGGGAAATCACGTAGGCCCCCAGGGGAAATCACGTGGGCCCCCAGGGGAAATCACGTGGGCCCGGTGGGGCAATCACGTGGGCCAGGTGGGGAAATCACGTGGGCCCCCAGGGGAAATCACGTGGGCCCCCAGGGGAAATCACGTGGGCCCCCAGGGGAAATCACGTGGGCCCCCAGGGGAAATCACGTGGGCCCCCAGGGGAAATCACGTGGGCCCCCATGGGAAATCACGTGGGCCCCCAGGGGAAATCACGTGGGCCCCCAGGGGAAATTACGTGGTCCCCCAGGGGAAATCACGTGGGCCCCCAGGGGAAATCACGTGGGCCAGGTGGAGCAATCACGTGGGCCCCCAGGGGAAATCACGTGGGCCCCCAGGGGAAATCACGTGGGCCCCCAGGGGAAATCACGTGGGCCAGGTGGGGCAATCACGTGGGCCCCCAGGTGAAATCACGTGGGCCCCCAGGGGAAATCACGTGGGCCCCCAGGGGAAATCACGTGGGCCCCCAGGGGAAATCACGTGGGCCCCCAGGGGAAATCACGTGGGCCCCCAGGGGAAATCACGTGGGCCCCCAGGGGAAATCACGTGGGCCCCCAGGGGAAATCACGTAGGCCCCCAGGGGAAATCACGTGGGCCCCCAGGGGAAATCACGTGGGCCCGGTGGGGCAATCACGTGGGCCAGGTGGGGAAATCACGTGGGCCCCCAGGGGAAATCACGTGGGCCCCCAGGGGAAATCACGTGGGCCCCCAGGGGAAATCACGTGGGCCCCCAGGGGAAATCACGTGGGCCCCCAGGGGAAATCACACGTGGGCCCCCATGGGAAATCACGTGGGCCCCCAGGGGAAATCACGTGGGCCCCCAGGGGAAATCACGTGGGCCCCCAGGGGAAATCACGTGGGCCCCCAGGGGAAATCACGTGGGCCTCCAGGGGAAATCACGTGGGCCAGGTGGGGCAATCACGTGGGGCCCCAGGGGAAATCACGTGGGCCTCCAGGGGAAATCACCTGGGCCCCCAGGGGAAATCACGTGGGCCCCCAGGGGAAATCACGTGGGCCCCCAGGGGAAATCACGTGGGCCCCCAGGGGAAATCACGTGGGCCCCCAGGGGAAATCACGTGGGCCCCCAGGGGAAATCACGTGGGCCCCCAGGGGAAATCATGTGGGCCCCCAGGGGAAATCACGTGGGCCAGGTGAGGCAATCTCGTGGGCCAGGTGGGGCAATCACGTGGGCCCCCAGGGGAAATCACGTATGCCCCCAGGTGATATCACGTGGGCCCCCAGGGGAAATCACGTGGGACCCCACGGGAAATCACGTGGTCCCCCAGGGGAAATCACGTTGGCCTCCAGGGGAAATCACGTGGGCAAGGTGGGGCAATCACGTGGGGCCCCAGGGGAAATCACGTGGGCCCCCAGGGGAAATCACGTGGGCCCCCAGGGGAAATCACGTGGGCCCCCAGGGGAAATCACGTGGGCCCCCAGGGGAAATCACGTGGGCCCCCAGGGGAAATCACGTGGGCCCCCAGGGGAAATCACGTGGGCCAGGTGGGGCAATCACGTGGGCCAGGTGGAGCAATCACGTGGGCCCCCAGGGGAAATCACGTGGGCCCCCAGGGGAAATCACGTGGGCCCCCAGGGGAAATCACGTGGGCCAGGTGGGGCAATCACGTGGGCCAGGTGGAGCAATCACGTGGGCCCCCAGGGGAAATCACGTTGGCCCCCAGGGGAAATCACGTGGGCCCCCAGGGGAAATCACGTGGGCCCCCAGGGGAAATCACGTGGGCCCCCAGGGGAAATCACGTGGGCCAGGTGGAGCAATCACGTGGGCCAGGTGGAGCAATCACGTGGGCCCCCAGGGGAAATCACGTGGGCCCCCAGGGGAAATCACGTGGGCCCCCAGGGGAAATCACGTGGGCCCCCAGGGGAAATCACGTGGGCCCCCAGGGGAAATCACGTGGGCCCCCAGGGGAAATCACGTGGGCCCCCAGGATAAATCACGTGGGCCCCCAGGGGAAATCACGTGGGCCCCCAGGGGAAATCACGTGGGCCCCCAGGTGAAATCACGTGGGCCCCCAGGGGAAATCACGTGGGCCCCCAGGGGAAATCACGTGGGCCCCCAGGGGAAATCACGTGGGCCTCCAGGGGAAATCACGTGGGCCAGGTGGGGCAATCACGTGGGCCCCCAGGGGAAATCACGTGGGCCCCCAGGGGAAATCACGTGGGCCCCCAGGGGAAATCACGTGGGCCCCCAGGGGAAATCACGTGGGCCCCCAGGGGAAATCACGTGGGCCCCCAGGGGAAATCACGTGGGCCCCCAGGGGAAATCACGTGGGCCCCAGGGGAAATCACGTGGGCCCCCAGGGGAAATCACGTGGGCCCCCAGGGGAAATCACGTGGGCCCCCAGGGGAAATCACGTGGGCCCCCAGGGGAAATCACGTGGGCCCCCAGGGGAAATCACGTGGGCCAGGTGGAGCAATCACGTGGGCCCCCAGGGGAAATCACGTGGGCCCCCAGGGGAAATCACGTGGGCCCCCAGGGGAAATCACGTGGGCCCCCAGGGGAAATCACGTGGGCCCCCAGGGGAAATCACGTGGGCCAGGTGGGGCAATCACGTGGGCCCCCAGGGAAATCACGTGGGCCCCCAGGGGAAATCACGTGGGCCCCCAGGGGAAATCACGTGGGCCCCCAGGGGAAATCACGTGGGCCCCCAGGGGAAATCACGTGGGCCCCCAGGGGAAATCACGTGGGCCCCCAGGGGAAATCACGTGGGCCCTCAGGGGAAATCACGTGGGCCCCCAGGGGAAATCACGTGGGCCCCCAGGGGAAATCACGTGTGGGCCCCCAGGGGAAATCACGTGGGCCCCCAGGGGAAATCACGTGGGCCCGGTGGGGCAATCACGTGGGCCAGGTGGGGAAATCACGTGGGCCCCCAGGGGAAATCACGTGGGCCCGGTGGGGCAATCACGTGGGCCAGGTGGGGAAATCACGTGGGCCCCCAGGGGAAATCACGTGGGCCCCCAGGGGAAATCACGTGGGCCCCCAGGGGAAATCACGTGGGCCCCCAGGGGAAATCACGTGGGCCCCCAGGGGAAATCACGTGGGCCCCCATGGGAAATCACGTGGGCCCCCAGGGGAAATCACGTGGGCCCCCAGGGGAAATCACGTGGGCCCCCAGGGGAAATCACGTGGCCCCCAGGGGAAATCACGTGGGCCTCCAGGGGAAATCACGTGGGCCAGGTGGGGCAATCACGTGGGGCCCCAGGGGAAATCACGTGGGCCCCCAGGGGAAATCACGTGGGCCCCCAGGGGAAATCACGTGGGCCCCCAGGGGAAATCACGTGGGCCCCCAGGGGAAATCACGTGGGCCCCCAGGGGAAATCACGTGGGCCCCCAGGGGAAATCACGTGGGCCCCCAGGGGAAATCACGTGGGCCCCCAGGGGAAATCACGTGGGCCCCCAGGGGAAATCACGTGGGCCAGGTGAGGCAATCACGTGGGCCAGGTGGGGCAATCACGTGGGCCCCCAGGGGAAATCACGTGGGCCCCCAGGGGAAATCACGTGGGCCCCCAGGTGAAATCACGTGGGCCCCCAGGGGAAATCACGTGGGCCCCCAGGGGAAATCACGTGGGCCCCCAGGGGAAATCACGTGGGCCCCCAGGGGAAATCACGTGGGCAAGGTGGGGCAATCACGTGGGCCCCAGGGGAAATCACGTGGGCCCCCAGGGGAAATCACGTGGGCCCCCAGGGGAAATCACGTGGGCCCCCAGGGGAAATCACGTGGGCCCCCAGGGGAAATCACGTGGGCCCCCAGGGGAAATCACGTGGGCCCCCAGGGGAAATCACGTGGGCCAGGTGGGGCAATCACGTGGGCCAGGTGGAGCAATCACGTGGGCCCCCAGGGGAAATCACGTGGGCCCCCAGGGGAAATCACGTGGGCCCCCAGGGGAAATCACGTGGGCCAGGTGGGGCAATCACGTGGGCCATGTGGAGCAATCACGTGGGCCCCCAGGGGAAATCACGTTGGCCCCCAGGGGAAATCACGTGGGCCCCCAGGGGAAATCACGTGGGCCCCCAGGGGAAATCACGTGGGCCCCCAGGGGAAATCACGTGGGCCAGGTGGAGCAATCACGTGGGCCAGGTGGAGCAATCACGTGGGCCCCCAGGGGAAATCACGTGGGCCCCCAGGGGAAATCACGTGGGCCCCCAGGGGAAATCACGTGGGCCCCCAGGGGAAATCACGTGGGCCCCCAGGGGAAATCACGTGGGCCCCCAGGGGAAATCACGTGGGCCCCCAGGGGAAATCACGTGGGCCCCCAGGGGAAATCACGTGGGCCCCCAGGGGAAATCACGTGGGCCCCCAGGTGAAATCACGTGGGCCCCCAGGGGAAATCACGTGGGCCCCCACGGCAAATCACGTGGTCCCCCAGGGGAAATCACGTGGGCCCCCAGGGGAAATCACGTGGGCCAGGTGGGGCAATCACGTGGGGCCCCAGGGGAAATCACGTGGGCCCCCAGGGGAAATCACGTGGGCCCCCAGGGGAAATCACGTGGGTCCCCAGGGGAAATCACGTGGGCCCCCAGGGGAAATCACGTGGGCCCCCAGGGGAAATCACGTGGGCCCCCAGGGGAAATCACGTGGGCCCCAGGGGAAATCACGTGGGCCCCCAGGGGAAATCACGTGGGCCCCCAGGGGAAATCACGTGGGCCCCAGGGGAAATCACGTGGGCCCCCAGGGGAAATCACGTGGGCCCCCAGGGGAAATCACGTGGGCCAGGTGGAGCAATCACGTGGGCCCCCAGGGGAAATCACGTGGGCCCCCAGGGGAAATCACGTGGGCCCCCAGGGGAAATCACGTGGGCCCCCAGGGGAAATCACGTGGGCCCCAGGGGAAATCACGTGGGCCAGGTGGGGCAATCACGTGGGCCCCCAGGGGAAATCACGTGGGCCCCCAGGGGAAATCACGTGGGCCCCCAGGGGAAATCACGTGGGCCCCCAGGGGAAATCACGTGGGCCCCCAGGGGAAATCACGTGGGCCCCCAGGGGAAATCACGTGGGCCCCCAGGGGAAATCACGTGGGCCCCCAGGGGAAATCACGTGGGCCCCCAGGGGAAATCACGTGGGCCCCCAGGGGAAATCACGTGGGCCCCCAGGGGAAATCACGTGGGCCCCCAGGGGAAATCACGTGGGCCCGGTGGGGCAATCACGTGGGCCAGGTGGGGAAATCACGTGGGCCCCCAGGGGAAATCACGTGGGCCCCCAGGGGAAATCACGTGGGCCCCCAGGGGAAAATCACGTGGGCCCCCAGGGGAAATCACGTGGGCTCCCAGGGGAAATCACGTGGGCCCCCAGGGGAAATCACGTGGGCCCGCAGGGGAAATCACGTGGGCCCCCAGGGGAAATCACGTGGGCCCCCAGGGGAAATCACGTGGGCCCCCAGGGGAAATCACGTGGGCCCCCAGGGAAATCACGTGGGCCAGGTGGGGCAATCACGTGGGCCCCCAGGTGAAATCACGTGGGCCCCCAGGGGAAATCACGTGGGCCCCCAGGGGAAATCACGTGGGCCCCCAGGGGAAATCACGTGGGCCCCCAGTGGAAATCACGTGGGCCCCCAGGGGAAATCACGTGGGCCCCCAGGGGAAATCACGTGGGCCCCCAGGGAAATCACGTGGGCCCCCAGGGGAAATCACGTGGGCCAGGTGGGGCAATCACGTGGGCCAGGTGGGGCAATCACGTGGGGCCCCAGGGGAAATCACGTGGGCCCCCAGGGGAAATCACGTGGGCCCCCAGGGGAAATCACGTGGGCCCCCAGGGGAAATCACGTGGGCCCCCAGGGGAAATCACGTGGGCCCCCAGGGGAAATCACGTGGGCCCCCAGGGGAAATCACGTGGGCCAGGTGGGGCAATCACGTGGGCCAGGTGGAGCAATCACGTGGGCCCCCAGGGGAAATCACGTGGGCCCCAGGGGAAATCACGTGGGCCAGGGGCAATCACGTGGGCCAGGTGGGGCAATCACGTGGGCCAGGTGGAGCAATCACGTGGGCCCCCAGGGGAAATCACGTGGGCCCCCAGGGGAAATCACGTGGGCCCCCAGGGGAAATCACGTGGGCCCCCAGGGGAAATCACGTGGGCCCCCAGGGGAAATCACGTGGGCCCCCAGGGGAAATCACGTGGGCCCCCAGGGGAAATCACGTGGGCCCCCAGGGGAAATCACGTGGGCCCCCAGGGGAAATCACGTGGGCCCCCAGGGGAAATCACGTGGGCCCCCAGGGGAAATCACGTGGGCCAGGTGGGGCAATCACGTGGGCCAGGTGGGGCAATCACGTGGGCCCCCAGGGGAAATCACGTGGGCCCCCAGGGGAAATCACGTGGGCCCCCAGGGGAAATCACGTGGGCGCCCACGGGAAATCACGTGGTCCCCCAGGGGAAATCACGTGGGCCTCCAGGGGAAATCACGTGGGACCAGGTGGGGCAATCACGTGGGGCCCCAGGGGAAATCACGTGGGCCCCCAGGGGAAATCACGTGGGCCCCCAGGGGAAATCACGTGGGCCCCCAGGGGAAATCACGTGGGCCCCCAGGGGAAATC
Organism: Rupicapra rupicapra; assembly: GCA_963981305.1. NCBI lineage: Eukaryota > Metazoa > Chordata > Mammalia > Artiodactyla > Bovidae > Rupicapra > Rupicapra rupicapra. Next base: position 62,568,359 of record OZ022290.1, read on the forward strand.
ACGTGGGCCCCCAGGGGAAACACGTGGGCCAGGTGGGGCAATCACGTGGGCCAGGTGGAGCAATCACGTGGGCCCCCAGGGGAAATCACGTGGGCCCCCAGGGGAAATCACGTGGGCCCCCAGGGGAAATCACGTGGGCCCCCAGGGGAAATCACGTGGGCCCCCAGGGGAATCACGTGGGCCAGGTGGGGCAATCACGTGGGCCAGGTGGAGCAATCACGTGGGCCCCCAGGGGAAATCACGTGGGCCCCCAGGGGAAATCACGTGGGCCCCCAGGGGAAATCACGTGGGCCCCCAGGGGAAATCACGTGGGCCCCCAGGGGAAATCACGTGGGCCAGGTGGGGCAATCACGTGGGCCAGGTGGAGCAATCACGTGGGCCCCCAGGGGAAATCACGTGGGCCCCCAGGGGAAATCACGTGGGCCCCCAGGGGAAATCACGTGGGCCCCCAGGGGAAATCACGTGGGCCCCCAGGGGAAATCACGTGGGCCCCCAGGGGAAATCACGTGGGCCCCGAGGGGAAATCACGTGGGCCAGGTGGGGCAATCACGTGGGCCACGTGGAGAAATCACGTGGGCCCCCAGGGGAAATCACGTGGGCCCCCAGGGGAAATCACGTGGGCCCCCAGGGGAAATCACGTGGGCCAGGTGGGGCAATCACGTGGGCCAGGTGGGGCAATCACGTGGGCCCCCAGGGGAAATCACGAGGGCCCCCAGGGCAAATCACGTGGGCCCCCAGGGGAAATCACGTGGGCCCCCAGGGGAAATCACGTGGGCCCCCAGGGGAAATCACGTGGGCCCCCAGGGGAAATCACGTGGGCCCCCAGGGTAAATCACGTGGGCCCCCAGGGGAAATCACGTGGGCCCCCAGGGGAAATCACGTGGGCCCCCAGGGGAAATCACGTGGGCCAGGTGGGGCAATCACGTGGGCCAGGTGGGGCAATCACGTGGGCCAGGTGGACAATCACGTGGGCCCCCAGGGGAAATCACGTGGGCCCCCAGGGGAAATCACGTGGGCCCCCAGGGCAAATCACGTGGGCCGCCAGGGGAAATCACGTGGGCCCCCAGGGGAAATCACGTGGGCCCCCAGGGGAAATCACGTGGGCCCCCAGGGGAAATCACGTGGGCCCCCAGGGAAATCACGTGGGCCCCCAGGGGAAATCACGTGGGCCCCCAGGGGAAATCACGTGGGCCCCCAGGGGAAATCACGTGGGCCCCCAGGGGAAATCACGTGGGCCAGGTGGGGCAATCACGTGGGCCAGGTGGGGCAATCACGTGGGCCAGGTGGAGCAATCACGTGGGCCCCCAGGGGAAATCACGTGGGCCCCCAGGGGAAATCACGTGGGCCCCCAGGGGAAATCACGTGGGCCTGGGCCGCCAGGGGAAATCACGTGGGCCCCCAGGGGAAATCACGTGGGCCCCCAGGGGAAATCACGTGGGCCCCCAGGGGAAATCACGTGGGCCCCTCAGGGGAAATCACGTGGGCCCCCAGGGGAAATCACGTGGGCCCCCAGGGGAAATCACGTGGGCCCCCAGGGGAAATCACGTGGGCCCCCAGGGGAAATCACGTGGGCCCCAGGGGAAATCACGTGGGCCCCAGGGGAAATCACGTGGGCCCCCAGGGGAAATCACGTGGGCCCCCAGGGGAAATCACGTGGGCCCCCAGGGGAAATCACGTGGGCCAGGTGGGGCAATCACGTGGGCCAGGTGGAGCAATCACGTGGGCCCCCAGGGGAAATCACGTGGGCCCCCAGGTGAAATCACGTGGGCCCCCAGGGGAAATCACGTGGGCCCCCAGGGGAAATCACGTGGGCCCCCAGGGGAAATCACGTGGGCCCCCAGGGGAAATCACGTGGGCCAGGTGGAGCAATCACGTGGGCCCCCAGGGGAAATCACGTGGGCCCCCAGGGGAAATCACGTGGGCCCCCAGGGGAAATCACGTGGGCCAGGTGGGGCAATCACGTGGGCCCCCAGGTGAAATCACGTGGGCCCCCAGGGGAAATCACGTGGGCCCCCAGGGGAAATCACGTGGGCCCCCAGGGGAAATCACGTGGGCCCCCAGGGGAAATCACGTGGGCCCCCAGGGGAAATCACGTGGGCCCCCAGGGGAAATCACGTGGGCCCCCAGGGGAAATCACGTGGGCCCCCAGGGGAAATCACGTGGGCCCCCAGGGGAAATCACGTGGGCCAGGTGGGGCAATCACGTGGGGCCCCAGGGGAAATCACGTGGGCCCCCAGGGGAAATCACGTGGGCCCCTACGGGAAATCACGTGGGCCCCCAGGGGAAATCACGTGGGCCCCCATGGGAAATCACGTGGGCCCCCAGGGGAAATCACGTGGGCCAGGTGAGGCAATCTCGTGGGCCAGGTGGAGCAATCACGTGGGCCCCCAGGGGAAATCACGTATGCCCCCAGGGGAAATCACGTGGGCCCCCAGGTCAAATCACGTGGGCCCCAGGGGAAATCACGTGGGCCAGGTGGGGCAATCACCTGGGCCAGGTGGAGCAATCACGTGGGCCCCCAGGGGAAATCACGTGGGCCCCCAGGGCAAATCACGTGAGCCCCCAGGGGAAATCACGTGGGCCAGGTGGGGCAATCACGTGGGCCATGTGGAGCAATCACGTGGGCCCCCAGGGGAAATCACGTGGGCCCCCAGGGGAAATCACGTGGGCCCCCAGGGGAAATCACGTGGGCCCCCAGGGGAAATCACGTGGGCCCCCAGGGGAAATCACGTAGGCCCCCAGGGGAAATCACGTGGGCCCCCAGGGGAAATCACCTGGGCCCCCAGGGGAAATCACGTGGGCCCCCAGGGGAAATCACGTGGGCCCCCAGGGGAAATCACGTGTGCCCCCAGGGGAAATCTCGTGGGCCCCCAGGGGAAATCACGTGGGCCCGGTGGGGCAATCACGTGGGCCAGGTGGGGAAATCACGTGGGCCCCCAGGGGAAATCACGTGGGCCCCCAGGGGAAATCACGTGGGCCCCCAGGGGAAATCACGTGGGCCCCCAGGGGAAATCACGTGGGCCCCCAGGGGAAATCACGTGGGCCCCCAGGGGAAATCACGTGGGCCCCCAGGGGAAATCACGTGGGCCCCCAGGGGAAATCACGTGGGCCCCCAGGGGAAATCACGTGGGCCCCCAGGGGAAATCACGTGGGCCCCCAGGGGAAATCACGTGGGCCAGGTGGGGCAATCACGTGGGCCCCAGGGGAAATCACGTGGGCCCCAGGGGAAATCACGTGGGCCCCCAGGGGAAATCACGTGGGCCCCCAGGGGAAATCACGTGGGCCCCCAGGGGAAATCACGTGGGCCCCCAGGGGAAATCACGTGGGCCCCCAGGGGAAATCACGTGGGCCCCCAGGGGAAATCACGTGGGCCCCCAGGGGAAATCACGTGGGCCCCCAGGGGAAATCACGTGGGCCAGGTGAGGCAATCACGTGGGCCAGGTGGGGCAATCACGTGGGCCCCCAGGGGAAATCACGTGGGCCCCCAGGGGAAATCACGTGGGCCCCCAGGGTGAAATCACGTGGGCCCCCAGGGGAAATCACGTGGGCCCCCAGGGGAAATCACGTGGGCCCCCAGGGGAAATCACGTGGGCCTCCAGGGGAAATCACGTGGGCCAGGTGGGGCAATCACGTGGGCCCCAGGGGAAATCACGTGGGCCCCCAGGGGAAATCACGTGGGCCCCCAGGGGAAATCACGTGGGCCCCCAGGGGAAATCACGTGGGCCCCCAGGGGAAATCACGTGGGCCCCCAGGGGAAATCACGTGGGCCCCCAGGGGAAATCACGTGGGCCAGGTGGGGCAATCACGTGGGCCAGGTGGAGCAATCACGTGGGCCCCCAGGGGAAATCACGAGGGCCCCCAGGGGAAATCACGTGGGCCCCCAGGGGAAATCACGTGGGCCAGGTGGGGCAATCACGTGGGCCAGGTGGAGCAATCACGTGGGCCCCCAGGGGAAATCACGTGGCCCCCAGGGGAAATCACGTGGGCCCCCAGGGGAAATCACGTGGGCCCCCAGGGGAAATCACGTGGGCCCCCAGGGGAAATCACGTGGGCCAGGTGGGGCAATCACGTGGGCCAGGTGGGAGCAATCACGTGGGCCCCCAGGGGAAATCACGTGGGCCCCCAGGGGAAATCACGTGGGCCCCCAGGGGAAATCACGTGGGCCCCCAGGGGAAATCACGTGGGCCCCCAGGGGAAATCACGTGGGCCCCCAGGGGAAATCACGTGGGCCCCCAGGGGAAATCACGTGGGCCCCCAGGGGAAATCACGTGGGCCCCCAGGGGAAATCACGTGGGCCCCCAGGGGAAATCACGTGGGCCCCCAGGGGAAATCACGTGGGCCCCCAGGCAAATCACGTGGGCCCCCAGGGGAAATCACGTGGGCCCCCAGGGGAAATCACGTGGGCCAGGTGGGGCAATCACGTGGGCCCCCAGGGGAAATCACGTGGGCCCCCAGGGGAAATCACGTGGGCCCCCAGGGGAAATCACGTGGGCCCCCAGGGGAAATCACGTGGGCCCCCAGGGGAAATCACGTGGGCCCCCAGGGGAAATCACGTGGGCCCCCAGGGGAAATCACGTGGGCCCCCAGGGGAAATCACGTGGGCCCCCAGGGGAAATCACGTGGGCCCCCAGGGGAAATCACGTGGGCCCCCAGGGGAAATCACGTGGGCCCCCAGGGGAAATCACGTGGGCCCCCAGGGGAAATCACGTGGGCCAGGTGGAGCAATCACGTGGGCCCCCAGGGGAAATCACGTGGGCCCCCAGGGGAAATCACGTGGGCCCCCAGGGGAAATCACGTGGGCCCCCAGGGGAAATCACGTGGGCCCCAGGGGAAATCACGTGGGCCAGGTGGGGCAATCACGTGGGCCCCCAGGGGAAATCACGTGGGCCCCCAGGGGAAATCACGTGGGCCCCCAGGGGAAATCACGTGGGCCCCCAGGGGAAATCACGTGGGCCCCCAGGGGAAATCACGTGGGCCCCCAGGGGAAATCACGTGGGCCCCCAGGGGAAATCACGTGGGCCCCCAGGGGAAATCACGTGGGCCCCCAGGGGAAATCACGTGGGCCCCCAGGGGAAATCACGTGGGCCCCCAGGGGAAATCACGTGGGCCCCCAGGGGAAATCACGTGGGCCCGGTGGGGCAATCACGTGGGCCAGGTGGGGAAATCACGTGGGCCCCCAGGGGAAATCACGTGGGCCCGGTGGGGCAATCACGTGGGCCAGGTGGGGAAATCACGTGGGCCCCCAGGGGAAATCACGTGGGCCCCCAGGGGAAATCACGTGGGCCCCCAGGGGAAATCACGTGGGCCCCCAGGGGAAATCACGTGGGCCCCCAGGGGAAATCACGTGGGCCCCCAGGGAAATCACGTGGGCCCCCAGGGGAAATCACGTGGGCCCCCAGGGGAAATCACGTGGGCCCCCAGGGGAAATCACGTGGGCCCCCAGGGGAAATCACGTGGGCCCCCAGGGGAAATCACGTGGGCCAGGTGGGGCAATCACGTGGGCCCCCAGGGGAAATCACGTGGGCCCCCAGGGGAAATCACGTGGGCCCCCAGGGGAAATCACGTGGGCCCCCAGGGGAAATCACGTGGGCCCCCAGGGGAAATCACGTGGGCCCCCAGGGGAAATCACGTGGGCCCCCAGGGGAAATCACGTGGGCCCCCAGGGGAAATCACGTGGGCCCCCAGGGGAAATCACGTGGGCCCCCAGGGGAAATCACGTGGGCCAGGTGGGCAATCACGTGGGCCAGGTGGGGCAATCACGTGGGCCCCCAGGGGAAATCACGTGGGCCCCCAGGGGAAATCACGTGGGCCCCCAGGGAAATCACGTGGGCCCCCAGGGGAAATCACGTGGGCCCCCAGGGGAAATCACGTGGGCCCCCAGGGGAAATCACGTGGGCCCCAGGGGAAATCACGTGGGAGGTGGGGCAATCACGTGGGCCCCCAGGGGAAATCACGTGGGCCCCCAGGGGAAATCACGTGGGCCCCCAGGGGAAATCACGTGGGCCCCCAGGGGAAATCACGTGGGCCCCCAGGGGAAATCACGTGGGCCCCCAGGGGAAATCACGTGGGCCCCCAGGGGAAATCACGTGGGCCAGGTGGGGCAATCACGTGGGCCAGGTGGAGCAATCACGTGGGCCCCCAGGGGAAATCACGTGGGCCCCCAGGGGAAATCACGTGGGCCCCCAGGGGAAATCACGTGGGCCAGGTGGGGCAATCACGTGGGCCAGGTGGAGCAATCACGTGGGCCCCCAGGGGAAATCACGTGGGCCCCCAGGGGAAATCACGTGGGCCCCCAGGGGAAATCACGTGGGCCCCCAGGGGAAATCACGTGGGCCCCCAGGGGAAATCACGTGGGCCAGGTGGAGCAATCACGTGGGCCAGGTGGAGCAATCACGTGGGCCCCCAGGGGAAATCACGTGGGCCCCCAGGGAAATCACGTGGGCCCCCAGGGGAAATCACGTGGGCCCCCAGGGGAAATCACGTGGGCCCCCAGGGGAAATCACGTGGGCCCCCAGGGGAAATCACGTGGGCCCCCAGGGGAAATCACGTGGGCCCCCAGGGGAAATCACGTGGGCCCCCAGGGGAAATCACGTGGGCCCCCAGGGGAAATCACGTGGGCCCCCAGGGGAAATCACGTGGGCCCCCAGGGCAAATCACGTGGGCCCCCAGGGGAAATCACGTGGGCCCCAGGGGAAATCACGTGGGCCAGGTGGGGCAATCACGTGGGCCCCCAGGGGAAATCACGTGGGCCCCCAGGGGAAATCACGTGGGCCCCCAGGGGAAATCACGTGGGCCCCCAGGGGAAATCACGTGGGCCCCCAGGGGAAATCACGTGGGCCCCCAGGGGAAATCACGTGGGCCCCCAGGGGAAATCACGTGGGCCCCAGGGGAAATCACGTGGGCCCCCAGGGGAAATCACGTGGGCCCCCAGGGGAAATCACGTGGGCCCCCAGGGGAAATCACGTGGGCCCCCAGGGGAAATCACGTGGGCCCCCAGGGGAAATCACGTGGGCCAGGTGGAGCAATCACGTGGGCCCCCAGGGGAAATCACGTGGGCCCCCAGGGGAAATCACGTGGGCCCCCAGGGGAAATCACGTGGGCCCCCAGGGGAAATCACGTGGGCCCCCAGGGGAAATCACGTGGGCCAGGTGGGGCAATCACGTGGGCCCCCAGGCGAAATCACGTGGGCCCCCAGGGGAAATCACGTGGGCCCCCAGGGGAAATCACGTGGGCCCCCAGGGGAAATCACGTGGGCCCCCAGGGGAAATCACGTGGGCCCCCAGGGGAAATCACGTGGGCCCCCAGGGGAAATCACGTGGGCCCCCAGGGGAAATCACGTGGGCCCCCAGGGGAAATCACGTGGGCCCCCAGGGGAAATCACGTGGGCCCCCAGGGGAAATCACGTGGGCCCCCAGGGGAAATCACGTGGGCCCGGTGGGGCAATCACGTGGGCCAGGTGGGGAAATCACGTGGGCCCCCAGGGGAAATCACGTGGGCCCCCAGGGGAAATCACGTGGGCCCCCAGGGGAAATCACGTGGGACCCCAGGGGAAATCACGTGGGCCCCCAGGGGAAATCACGTGGGCCCCCAGGGGAAATCACGTGGGCCCCCAGGGGAAATCACGTGGGCCCCCAGGGGAAATCACGTGGGCCCCCAGGGGAAATCACGTGGGCCCCCAGGGGAAATCACGTGGGCCCCCAGGGAAATCACGTGGGCCAGGTGGGGCAATCACGTGGGCCCCCAGGGGAAATCACGTGGGCCCCCAGGGGAAATCACGTGGGCCCCCAGGGAAATCACGTGGGCCCCCAGGGGAAATCACGTGGGCCCCCAGTGGAAATCACGTGGGCCCCCAGGGGAAATCACGTGGGCCCCCAGGGGAAATCACGTGGGCCCCCAGGGAAATCACGTGGGCCCCCAGGGGAAATCACGTGGGCCAGGTGGGGCAATCACGTGGGCCAGGTGGGGCAATCACGTGGGCCCCAGGGGAAATCACGTGGGCCCCCAGGGGAAATCACGTGGGCCCCCAGGGGAAATCACGTGGGCCCCCAGGGGAAATCACGTGGGCCCCCAGGGGAAATCACGTGGGCCCCCAGGGGAAATCACGTGGGCCCCCAGGGGAAATCACGTGGGCCAGGTGGGGCAATCACGTGGGCCAGGGGAGCAATCACGTGGGCCCCCAGGGGAAATCACGTGGGCCCCCAGGGGAAATCACGTGGGCCAGGTGGGGCAATCACGTGGGCCAGGTGGGGCAATCACGTGGGCCAGGTGGAGCAATCACGTGGGCCCCCAGGGGAAATCACGTGGGCCCCCAGGGGAAATCACGTGGGCCCCCAGGGGAAATCACGTGGGCCCCCAGGGGAAATCACGTGGGCCCCCAGGGGAAATCACGTGGGCCCCCAGGGGAAATCACGTGGGCCCCCAGGGGAAATCACGTGGGCCCCCAGGGGAAATCACGTGGGCCCCCAGGGGAAATCACGTGGGCCCCCAGGGGAAATCACGTGGGCCCCCAGGGGAAATCACGTGGGCCAGGTGGGGCAATCACGTGGGCCAGGTGGGGCAATCACGTGGGCCCCCAGGGGAAATCACGTGGGCCCCCAGGGGAAATCACGTGGGCCCCCAGGGGAAATCACGTGGGCCCCCAGGGGAAATCACGTGGGCCCCCAGGGGAAATCACGTGGGCCCCCAGGGGAAATCACGTGGGCCAGGTGGGGCAATCACGTGGGCCCCCAGGGGAAATCACGTGGGCCCCCAGGGGAAATCACGTGGGCCCCCAGGGGAAATCACGTGGGCCCCAGGGGAAATCACGTGGGCCCCCAGGGGAAATCACGTGGGCCCCCAGGGGAAATCACGTGGGCCAGGTGGGGAAATCACGTGGGCCAGGTGGAGCAATCACGTGGGCCCCCAGGGGAAATCACGTGGGCCCCCAGGGGAAATCACGTGGGCCCCCAGGGGAAATCACGTGGGCCCCCAGGGGAAATCACGTGGGCCCCCAGGGGAAATCACGTGGGCCAGGTGGGGCAATCACGTGGGCCCCCAGGTGGAGCAATCACGTGGGCCCCCAGGGGAAATCACGTGGGCCCCCAGGGGAAATCACGTGGGCCCCCAGGGGAAATCACGTGGGCCCCCAGGGGAAATCACGTGGGCCCCCAGGGGAAATCACGTGGGCCAGGTGGGGCAATCACGTGGGCCAGGTGGAGCAATCACGTGGGCCCCCAGGGGAAATCACGTGGGCCCCCAGGGGAAATCACGTGGGCCCCCAGGGGAAATCACGTGGGCCCCCAGGGGAAATCACGTGGGCCCCCAGGGGAAATCACGTGGGCCCCCAGGGGAAATCACGTGGGCCCCAAGGGGAAATCACGTGGGCCAGGTGGGGCAATCACGTGGGCCCCGTGGGGAAATCACGTGGGCCCCCAGGGGAAATCACGTGGGCCCCCAGGGGAAATCACGTGGGCCCCCAGGGGAAATCACGTGGGCCAGGTGGGGCAATCACGTGGGCCAGGTGGGGCAATCACGTGGGCCCCCAGGGGAAATCACGAGGGCCCCCAGGGCAAATCACGTGGGCCCCCAGGGGAAATCACGTGGGCCCCCAGGGGAAATCACGTGGGCCCCCAGGGGAAATCACGTGGGCCCCCAGGGGAAATCACGTGGGCCCCCAGGGGAAATCACGTGGGCCCCCAGGGGAAATCACGTGGGCCCCCAGGGGAAATCACGTGGGCCCCCAGGGGAAATCACGTGGGCCAGGTGGGGCAATCACGTGGGCCAGGTGGGGCAATCACGTGGGCCAGGTGGACAATCACGTGGGCCCCCAGGGGAAATCACGTGGGCCCCCAGGGGAAATCACGTGGGCCCCCAGGGGAAATCACGTGGGCCCCCAGGGGAAATCACGTGGGCCCCCAGGGGAAATCACGTGGGCCCCCAGGGGAAATCACGTGGGCCCCCAGGGGAAATCACGTGGGCCCCCAGGGGAAATCACGTGGGCCCCCAGGGGAAATCACGTGGGCCCCCAGGGGAAATCACGTGGGCCCCCAGGGGAAATCACGTGGGCCCCCAGGGGAAATCACGTGGGCCAGGTGGGGCAATCACGTGGGCCAGGTGGGGCAATCACGTGGGCCCCCAGGTGGAGCAATCACGTGGGCCCCCAGGGGAAATCAGTGGGCCCCCAGGGGAAATCACGTGGGCCCCCAGGGGAAATCACGTGGGCCCCCAGGGGAAATCACGTGGGCCGCCAGGGGAAATCACGTGGGCCCCCAGGGGAAATCACGTGGGCCCCCAGGGGAAATCACGTGGGCCCCCAGGGGAAATCACGTGGGCCCCCAGGGGAAATCACGTGGGCCCCCAGGGAAATCACGTGGGCCCCCAGGGGAAATCACGTGGGCCCCCAGGGGAAATCACGTGGGCCCCCAGGGGAAATCACGTGGGCCCCAGGGGAAATCACGTGGGCCCCCAGGGGAAATCACGTGGGCCCCCAGGGGAAATCACGTGGGCCCCCAGGGGAAATCACGTGGGCCCCCAGGGGAAATCACGTGGGCCAGGTGGGGCAATCACGTGGGCCAGGTGGAGCAATCACGTGGGCCCCCAGGGGAAATCACGTGGGCCCCCAGGGGAAATCACGTGGGCCCCCAGGGGAAATCACGTGGGCCCCCAGGGGAAATCACGTGGGCCCCCAGGGGAAATCACGTGGGCCCCCAGGGGAAATCACGTGGGCCAGGTGGAGCAATCACGTGGGCCCCCAGGGGAAATCACGTGGGCCCCCAGGGGAAATCACGTGGGCCCCCAGGGGAAATCACGTGGGCCAGGTGGGGCAATCACGTGGGCCCCCAGGTGAAATCACGTGGGCCCCCAGGGGAAATCACGTGGGCCCCCAGGGGAAATCACGTGGGCCCCCAGGGGAAATCACGTGGGCCCCCAGGGGAAATCACGTGGGCCCCCAGGGGAAATCACGTGGGCCCCCAGGGGAAATCACGTGGGCCCCCAGGGGAAATCACGTGGGCCCCCAGGGGAAATCACGTGGGCCTCCAGGGGAAATCACGTGGGCCAGGTGGGGCAATCACGTGGGCCCCCAGGGGAAATCACGTGGGCCCCCAGGGGAAATCACGTGGGCCCCCAGGGGAAATCACGTGGGCCCCCAGGGGAAATCACGTGGGCCCCCAGGGGAAATCACGTGGGCCCCCAGGGGAAATCACGTGGGCCAGGTGGGCAATCCGTGGGCCAGGTGGAGCAATCACGTGGGCCCCCAGGGGAAATCACGTATGCCCCCAGGGGAAATCACGTGGGCCCCCAGGTGAAATCACGTGGGCCCCAGGGGAAATCACGTGGGCCAGGTGGGGCAATCACCTGGGCCAGGTGGAGCAATCACGTGGGCCCCCAGGGGAAATCACGTGGGCCCCCAGGGCAAATCACGTGAGCCCCCAGGGGAAATCACGTGGGCCAGGTGGGGCAATCACGTGGGCCATGTGGAGCAATCACGTGGGCCCCCAGGGGAAATCACGTGGGCCCCCAGGGGAAATCACGTGGGCCCCCAGGGGAAATCACGTGGGCCCCCAGGGGAAATCACGTGGGCCAGGTGGCGCAATCACGTGGGCCAGGTGGAGCAATCACGTGGGCCCCCAGGGGAAATCACGTGGGCCCCCAGGTGAAATCACGTGGGCCCCCAGGGGAAATCACGTGGGCCCCCAGGGGAAATCACGTGGGCCCCCAGGGGAAATCACGAGGGCCCCCAGTGGAAATCACGTGGGCCCCCAGGGGAAATCACGTGGTCCAGGTGGGGCAATCACGTGGGCCAAGTGGGGCAATCACGTGGGCCCCCAGGCGAAATCACGTGGGCCCCCAGGGCAAATCACGTGGGCCCCCAAGGGAAATCACGTGGGCCCCCAGGGGAAATCACGTGGGCCCCCAGGGGAAATCACGTGGGCCCCCAGGGGAAATCACGTGGGCCCCCAGGGGAAATCACGTGGGCCCCCAGGGGAAATCACGTGGGCCCCCAGGGGAAATTACGTGGGCCAGGTGGGGCAATCACGTGGGCCAGGTGGGGCAATCACGTGGGCCCCCAGGGGAAATCACGTGGGCCCCCAGGGGAAATCACGTGGGCCAGGTGGGGCAATCACGTGGGCCAGGTGGGGCAATCACGTGGGCCAGGTGGAGCAATCACGTGGGCCCCCAGGGGAAATCAAGTGGGCCCCCAGGGGAAATCACGTGGGCCCCCAGGGGAAATCACGTGGGCCCCCAGGGCAAATCACGAGGGCCGCCAGGGGAAATCACGTGGGCCCCCAGGGGAAATCACGTGGGCCCCCAGGGGAAATCACGTGGGCCCCCAGGGGAAATCACGTGGGCCCCCAGGGGAAATCACGTGGGCCCCCAGGGGAAATCACGTGGGCCCCCAGGGGAAATCACGTGGGCCCCCAGGGGAAATCACGTGGGCCCCCAGGGGAAATCACGTGGGCCCCCAGGGGAAATCACGTGGGGCCCCAGGGGAAATCACGTGGGCCCCCAGGGGAAATCACGTGGGCCCCCAGGGGAAATCACGTGGGCCCCCAGGGGAAATCACGTGGGCCAGGTGGGGCAATCACGTGGGCCAGGTGGAGCAATCACATGGGCCCCCAGGGGAAATCACGTGGGCCCCCAGGTGAAATCACGTGGGCCCCCAGGGGAAATCACGTGGGCCCCCAGGGGAAATCACGTGGGCCCCCAGGGGAAATCACGTGGGCCCCCAGGGGAAATCACGTGGGCCAGGTGGAGCAATCACGTGGGCCCCCAGGGGAAATCACGTGGGCCCCCAGGGGAAATCACGTGGGCCCCCAGGGGAAATCACGTGGGCCAGGTGGGGCAATCACGTGGGCCCCCAGGGGAAATCACGTGGGCCCCCAGGGGAAATCACGTGGGCCCCCAGGGGAAATCACGTGGGCCCCCAGGGGAAATCACGTGGGCCCCCAGGGGAAATCACGTGGGCCCCCAGGGGAAATCACGTGGGCCCCCAGGGGAAATCACGTGGGCCCCCAGGGGAAATCACGTGGGCCTCCAGGGGAAATCACGTGGGCCAGGTGGGGCAATCACGTGGGGCCCCAGGGGAAATCACGTGGGCCCCCAGGGGAAATCACGTGGGCCCCTACGGGAAATCACGTGGGCCCCCAGGGGAAATCACGTGGGCCCCCATGGGAAATCACGTGGGCCCCCAGGGGAAATCACGTGGGCCAGGTGAGGCAATCTCGTGGGCCAGGTGGAGCAATCACGTGGGCCCCCAGGGGAAATCACGTATGCCCCCAGGGGAAATCACGTGGGCCCCCAGGTGAAATCACGTGGGCCCCAGGGGAAATCACGTGGGCCAGGTGGGGCAATCACCTGGGCCAGGTGGAGCAATCACGTGGGCCCCCAGGGGAAATCACGTGGGCCCCCAGGGCAAATCACGTGGGCCCCCAGGGGAAATCACGTGGGCCAGGTGGGGCAATCACGTGGGCCATGTGGAGCAATCACGTGGGCCCCCAGGGGAAATCACGTGGGCCCCCAGGGGAAATCACGTGGGCCCCCAGGGGAAATCACGTGGGCCCCCAGGGGAAATCACGTGGGCCAGGTGGCGCAATCACGTGGGCCAGGTGGAGCAATCACGTGGGCCCCCAGGGGAAATCACGTGGGCCCCCAGGGGAAATCACGTGGGCCCCCAGGGGAAATCACGTGGGCCCCCAGGGGAAATCACGTGGGCCCCCAGGGGAAATCACGTGTGCCCCCAGGGGAAATCTCGTGGGCCCCCAGGGGAAATCACGTGGGCCCGGTGGGGCAATCACGTGGGCCATGTGGGGAAATCACGTGGGCCCCCAGGGGAAATCACGTGGGCCCCCAGGGGAAATCACGTGGGCCCCCAGGGGAAATCACGTGGGCCCCCAGGGGAAATCACGTGGGCCCCCAGGGGAAATCACGTGGGCCCCCAGGGGAAATTACGTGGGCCCCCACGGGAAATCACGTGGTCCCCCAGGGGAAATCACGTGGGCCTCCAGGGGAAATCACATGGGCCAGGTGGGGCAATCACGTGGGGCCCCAGGGGAAATCACGTGGGCCCCCAGGGGAAATCACCTGGGCCCCCAGGGGAAATCACTTGGGCCCCCAGGGGAAATCACGTGGGCCCCCAGGGGAAATCACGTGGGCCCCCAGGGGATATCACGTGGGCCCCCAGGGGAAATCACGTGGGCCCCCAGGGGAAATCACGTGGGCCCCCAGGGGAAATCACGTGGGCCCCCAGTGGAAATCACGTGGGCCAGGTGAGGCAATCTCGTGGGCCAGGTGGGGCAATCACGTGGGCCCCCAGGGGAAATCACGTATGCCCCCAGGGGAAATCACGTGGGCCCCCAGGTGAAATCACGTGGGCCCCCAGGGGAAATCACGTGGGACCCCACGGGAAATCACGTGGTCCCCCAGGGGAAATCACGTTGGCCTCCAGGGGAAATCACGTGGGCAAGGTGGGGCAATCACGTGGGGCCCCAGGGGAAATCACGTGGGCCCCCAGGGGAAATCACGTGGGCCCCCAGGGGAAATCACGTGGGTCCCCAGGGGAAATCACGTGGGCCCCCAGGGGAAATCACGTGGGCCCCAGGGGAAATCACGTGGGCCCCCAGGGGAAATCACGTGGGCCAGGTGGGGCAATCACGTGGGCCAGGTGGAGCAATCACGTGGGCCCCCAGGGGAAATCACGAGGGCCCCCAGGGGAAATCACGTGGGCCCCTAGGGGAAATCACGTGGTCCAGGTGGGGCAATCACGTGGGCCATGTGGAGCAATCACGTGGGCCCCCAGGGGAAATCACGTTGGCCCCCAGGGGAAATCACGTGGGCCCCCAGGGGAAATCACGTGGGGCCCCAGGGGAAATCACGTGGGCCCCCAGGGGAAATCACGTGGGCCAGGTGGAGCAATCACGTGGGCCAGGTGGAGCAATCACGTGGGCCCCCAGGGGAAATCACGTGGGCCCCCTGGTGAAATCACGTGGGCCCCCAGGGGAAATCACGTGGGCCCCCAGGGGAAATCACGTGGGCCCCCAGGGGAAATCACGTGGGCCCCCAGGGGAAATCACGTGGGCCCCCAGGGGAAATCACGTGGGCCCCCAGGGGAAATCACGTGGGCCCCCAGGGGAAATCACGTGGGCCCCCAGGTGAAATCACGTGGGCCCCCAGGGGAAATCACGTGGGCCCCCACGGCAAATCACGTGGTCCCCCAGGGGAAATCACGTGGGCCTCCAGGGGAAATCACGTGGGCCAGGTGGGGCAATCACGTGGGGCCCCAGGGGAAATCACGTGGGCCCCCAGGGGAAATCACGTGGGCCCCCAGGGGAAATCACGTGGGTCCCCAGGGGAAATCACGTGGGCCCCCAGGGGAAATCACGTGGGCCCCCAGGGGAAATCACGTGGGCCCCCAGGGGAAATCTCGTGGGCCCCCAGGGGAAATCACGTGGGCCCCCAGGGGAAATCACGTGGGCCCCCAGGGGAAATCACGTGGGCCCTCACGGGAAATCACGTGGTCCCCCAGGGGAAATCACGTGGGCTCCCAGGGGAAATCACGTGGGCCCCCAGGGGAAATCACGTGGGCCCCCAGGGGAAATCACGTGGGCCCCCAGGGGAAATCACGTGGGCCCCCAGGGGAAATCACGTGGGCCAGGTGGGGCAATCACGTGGGCCAGGTGGAGCAATCAAGTGGGCCCCCAGGGGAAATCACGTGGGCCCCCAGGGGAAATCACGTGGGCCAGGTGGGGCAATCACGTGGGCCAGGTGGAGCAATCAAGTGGGCCCCCAGGGGAAATCACGTGGGCCCCCAGGGGAAATCACGTGGGCCAGGTGGGGCAATCACGTGGGCCCCCAGGTGAAATCACGTGGGCCCCCAGGGGAAATCACCTGGGCACCCAGGGGAAATCAAGTGGGCCCCCAGGGGAAATCACGTGGGCCCGCAGGGGAAGTCACGTGGGCCCCCAGGGGAAATCACGGGGGCCCCCAGGGGAAATCACGTGGGCCCCAGGGGAAATCACGTGGGGCCCCAGGGGAAATCACGTGGGCCCCCAGGGGAAATCACGTGGGCCCCCAGGGGAAATCACGTGGGCCCCCAGGGGATATCACGTGGGGCCCCAGGGGAAGTCACGTGGGCCCCAAGGGGAAATCACGTGGGCCCCCAGGGGAAATCACGTGGGCCCCGAGGGGAAATCACGTGGGCCCCCAGGGGAAATCACGTGGGCCCCCAGGGGAAATCACGTGGGCCCCCAGGGGAAATCACGCGGGCCAGGTGGGGCAATCACGTGGCCCAGGTGGAGCAATCACGTGGGCCCCCAGGGGAAATCACGTGGGCCCCCAGGGGAAATCACGTGGGCCCCCAGGGGAAATCACGTGGGCCAGGTGGGGCAATCTCGTGGGCCCCCAGGTGAAATCACGTGGGCCCCCAGGGGAAATCACGTGGGCCCCCAGGGGAAATCACGTGGGCACCCAGGGGAAATCAAGTGGGCCCCCAGGGGAAATCACGTGGGCCCCCAGGGGAAATCACGTGGGCCCCCAGGGGAAATCACGTGGGCCCCCAGGGGAAATCACGTGGGCCCCCAGGGGAAATCACGTGGGCCCCCAGGGGAAATCACGTGGGCCCGGTGGGGCAATCACGTGGGCCAGGTGGGGAAATCACGTGGGCCCCCAGGGGAAATCACGTGGGCCCCGAGGGGAAATCACGTGGGCCCCCAGGGGAAATCACGTGGGCCCCCAGGGGAAATCACGTGGGCCCCAAGGGGAAATCACGTGGGCCCCCAGGGGAAATCACGTGGGCCAGGTGTGGCAATCACGTGGGCCAGGTGTGGCAATCACGTGGGCCAGGTGGAGCAATCACGTGGGCCCCCAGGGGAAATCACGTGGGCCCCCAGGGGAAATCACGTTGTCCCCCAGGGGAAATCACGTGGGCTCCCAGGGGAAATCACGTGGGCCCCCAGGGGAAATCACGTGGGCCCCCAGGGGAAATCACGTGGGCCAGGTGGGGCAATCACATGGGCCAGGTGGGGAAATCACGTGGGCCCCCAGGGGAAATCATGTGGGCCCCAAGGGGAAATCACGTGGGCCCCCAGGGGAAAACACGTGGGCCCCCAGGGGAAATCACGTGGGCCCCCAGGGGAAATCACGTGGGCCCCCAGGGGAAATCACGTGGGCCCCCAGGGGAAATCACGTGGGCCAGGTGTGGCAATCACGTGGGCCAGGTGTGGCAATCACGTGGGCCAGGTGGGGCAATCACGTGGGCCAGGTGGAGCAATCACGTGGGCCCCCAGGGGAAATCACGTGGGCCCCCAGGGGAAATCACGTGGGCCCCCAGGGGAAATCACGTGGGCTCCCAGGGGAAATCACGTGGGCCCGCAGGGGAAATCACGTGGGCCCCAGGGGAAATCACGTGGGCCCCCAGGGGAAATCACGTGTGCCCCCAGGGGAAATCACGTGGGCCAGGTGGGGCAATCACATGGGCCAGGTGGGGAAATCACGTGGGCCCCCAGGGGAAAACATGTGGGCCCCCAGGGGAAATCACGAGGGGCCCCCAGGGGAAATCACGTGGGCCGCCTGGGGAAATCACGTGGGCCCCCAGGGGAAATCACGTGGGCCGGCTGGGGAAATCACGTGGACCCCCAGGGGAAATCATGTGGGCCTGGTGGGGCAATCACGTGGGCCAGGTGGGGCAATCACGTGGGCCAGGTGGGGCAATCACGTGGGCCCCCAGGGGAAATCACGTGGCCCCCAGGGAAAATCACGTGGGCCCCCAGGGGAAATCACGTGGGCCCCCAGGGGAAATCACGTGGGCCCCCAGGGGAAATCACGTGGGCCCCCAGGGGAAACCATGTGGGCCCCCAGGGGAAATCACATGGGCCCCCAGGGGAAATCACGTGGGCCGCCTGGGGAAATCACGTGGGCCCCCAGGGGTAATCACGTGGGCCGGCTGGGGAAATCACGTGGGCCCCCAGGGGAAATCACGTGGGCCCCCAGGGGAAATCACGTGGGCCCCCAGGGGAAATCACGTGGGCCCCCAGGGGAAATCACGTGGGCCCCCAGGGGAAATCACGTGGGCCAGGTGTGGCAATCACGTGGGCCAGGTGTGGCAATCACGTGGGCCAGGTGGAGCAATCACGTGGGCCCCCAGGGGAAATCACGTGGGCCCCCAGGGGAAATCACGTTGTCCCCCAGGGGAAATCACGTGGGCTCCCAGGGGAAATCACGTGGGCGAGGTGGGGAAATCACGTGGGCCAGGTGGAGCAATCACGTGGGCCCCCAGGGGAAATCATGTGGGCCCCAAGGGGAAATCACGTGGGCCCCCATGGGAAAACACGTGGGCCCCCAGGGGAAATCACGTGGGCCCCCAGGGGAAATCACGTGGGCCCCCAGGGGAAATCACGTGGGCCCCCAGGGGAAATCACGTGGGCCCCCAGGGGAAATCACGTGGGCCAGGTGTGGCAATCACGTGGGCCAGGTGGGGCAATCACGTGGGCCAGGTGGAGCAATCACGTGGGCCCCCAGGGGTAATCACGTGGGCCCCCAGGGGAAATCACGTGGGCCCCCAGGGGAAATCACGTGGGCTCCCAGGGGAAATCACGTGGGCCCGCAGGGGAAATCACGTGGGCCCCAGGGGAAATCACGTGGGCCCCCAGGGGAAATCACGTGTGCCCCCAGGGGAAATCACGTGGGCCAGGTGGGGCAATCACATGGGCCAGGTGGGGAAATCACGTGGGCCCCCAGGGGAAACCATGTGGGCCCCCAGGGGAAATCACGTGGGCCCCCAGGGGAAATCACGTGGGCCGCCTGGGGAAATCACGTGGGCCCCCAGGGGAAATCACGTGGGCCGGCTTGGGAAATCACGTGGGCCCCCAGGGGAAATCATGTGGGCCTGGTGGGGCAATCACGTGGGCCAGGTGGGGCAATCACGTGGGCCAGGTGGGGCAATCACGTGGGCCCCCAGGGGAAATCACGTGGCCCCCAGGGAAAATCACGTGGGCCCCCAGGGGAAATCACGTGGGCCCCCAGGGGAAATCACGTGGGCCCCCAGGGGAAATCACGTGGGCCCCCAGGGGAAACCATGTGGGCCCCCAGGGGAAATCACATGGGCCCCCAGGGGAAATCACGTGGGCCGCCTGGGGAAATCACGTGGGCCCCCAGGGGAAATCACGTGGGCCGGCTGGGGAAATCACGTGGGCCCCCAGGGGAAATCACGTGGGCCCCCAGGGGAAATCACGTGGGCCCCCAGGGGAAATCACGTGGGCCCCCAGGGGAAATCACGTGGGCCAGGTGTGGCAATCACGTGGGCCAGGTGGGGCAATCACCTGGGCCAGGTGGAGCAATCACGTGGGCCCCCAGGGGAAATCACGTGGGCCCCCAGGGGAAATCACGTGGGCCCCCAGGGGAAATCACGTGGGCTCCCAGGGGAAATCACGTGGGCCCGCAGGGGAAATCACGTGGGCCCCAGGGGAAATCACGTGGGCCCCCAGGGGAAATCACGTGTGCCCCCAGGGGAAATCACGTGGGCCAGGTGGGGCAATCACATGGGCCAGGTGGGGAAATCACGTGGGCCCCCAGGGGAAACCATGTGGGCCCCCAGGGGAAATCACGTGGGCCCCCAGGGGAAATCACGTGGGCCGCCTGGGGAAATCACGTGGGCCCCCAGGGGAAATCACGTGGGCCGGCTGGGGAAATCACGTGGGCCCCCAGGGGAAATCACGTGGGCCCCCAGGGGAAATCACGTGGGCCCCCAGGGGAAATCACGTGGGCCCCCAGGGGAAATCACGTGGGCCAGGTGTGGCAATCACGTGGGCCAGGTGTGGCAATCACGTGGGCCAGGTGGAGCAATCACGTGGGCCCCCAGGGGAAATCACGTGGGCCCCCAGGGGAAATCACGTTGTCCCCCAGGGGAAATCACGTGGGCTCCCAGGGGAAATCACGTGGGCCCCCAGGGGAAATCACGTGGGCCCCCAGGAGAAATCACGTGGGCCCCCAGGGGAAATCACGTGGGCCAGGTGGGGAAATCACGTGGGCCAGGTGGAGCAATCACGTGGGCCCCCAGGGGAAATCACGTGGGCCCCCAGGGGAAATCACGTTGTCCCCCAGGGTAAATCACGTGGGCTCCCAGGGGAAATCACGTGGGCCCCCAGGGGAAATCACGTGGGCCCCCAGGGGCAATCACGTGGGCCAGGTGGGGAAATCACGTGGGCCCCCAGGGGAAATCACGTTGGCCTCCAGGGGAAATCACGTGGGCAAGGTGGGGCAATCACGTGGGGCCCCAGGGGAAATCACGTGGGCCCCCAGGGGAAATCACGTGGGCCCCCAGGGGAAATCACGTGGGTCCCCAGGGGAAATCACGTGGGCCCCCAGGGGAAATCACGTGGGCCCCAGGGGAAATCACGTGGGCCCCCAGGGGAAATCACGTGGGCCAGGTGGGGCAATCACGTGGGCCAGGTGGAGCAATCACGTGGGCCCCCAGGGGAAATCACGAGGGCCCCCAGGGGAAATCACGTGGGCCCCTAGGGGAAATCACGTGGGCCAGGTGGGGCAATCACGTGGGCCATGTGGAGCAATCACGTGGGCCCCCAGGGGAAATCACGTTGGCCCCCAGGGGAAATCACGTGGGCCCCCAGGGGAAATCACGTGGGGCCCCAGGGGAAATCACGTGGGCCCCCAGGGGAAATCACGTGGGCCAGGTGGAGCAATCACGTGGGCCAGGTGGAGCAATCACGTGGGCCCCCAGGGGAAATCACGTGGGCCCCCAGGTGAAATCACGTGGGCCCCCAGGGGAAATCACGTGGGCCCCCAGGGGAAATCACGTGGGCCCCCAGGGGAAATCACGTGGGCCCCCAGGGGAAATCACGTGGGCCCCCAGGGGAAATCAAGTGGGCCAGGTGGGGCAATCACGTGGGCCAGGTGGAGCAATCAAGTGGGCCCCCAGGGGAAATCACGTGGGCCCCCAGGGGAAATCACGTGGGCCCCCAGGGGAAATCACGTGGGCCAGGTGTGGCAATCACGTGGGCCAGGTGGGGCAATCACGTGGGGCCCCAGGGGAAATCACGTGGGCCCCCAGGGGAAATCACGTGGGCCCCCAGGGGAAATCACGTGGGTCCCCAGGGGAAATCACGTGGGCCCCCAGGGGAAATCACGTGGGCCCCCAGGGGAAATCACGTGGGCCCCCAGGGGAAATCACGTGGGCCCCAGGGGAAATCACGTGGGCCCCCAGGGGAAATCACGTGGGCCCCCAGGGGAAATCACGTGGGCCCGCAGGGGAAATCACGTGGGCCCCCAGGGGAAATCACGGGGGCCCCCAGGGGAAATCACGTGGGCCAGGTGGGGCAATCACGTGGGCCAGGTGGAGCAATCACGTGGGCCCCCAGGGGAAATCACGTGGGCCCCCAGGGGAAATCACGTGGGCCCCCAGGGGAAATCACGTGGGCCCCCAGGGGAAATCACGTGGGCCCCCAGGGGAAATCAGGTAGGCCAGGTGGGGCAATCACGTGGGCTCCCAGGGCAAATCACGTGGGCCCCCAGGGGAAATCACGTGGGCCCCCAGGGGAAATCACGTAGGCCCCCAGGGGAAATCACGTGGGCCCCCAGGGGAAATCACGTAGGCCCCCAGGGGAAATCACGTGGGCCCCCAGGGGAAATCACGTGGGCCCTCAGGGGAAATCACGTGGGCCCCCAGGGGAAATCACGTGGGCCCCCAGGGGAAATCACGTGGGCCCCCGGGAGAAATCTCGTGGGCCCCCAGGGGAAATCACGTGGGCCCGGTGGGGCAATCACGTGGGCCAGGTGGGGAAATCACGTGGGCCCCCAGGGGAAATCACGTGGGCCCCCAGGGGAAATCACGTGGGCCCCCAGGGGAAATCACGTGGGCCCCCAGGGGAAATCACGTGGGCCCCCAGGGGAAATCACGTGGGCCCCCAGGGGAAATCACGCGGGCCCCCAGGGGAAATCACGTGGGCCAGGTGTGGCAATCACGTGGGCCAGGTGTGGCAATCACGTGGGCCAGGTGGAGCAATCACGTGGGCCCCCAGGGGAAATCACGTGGGCCCCCAGGGGAAATCACGTTGTCCCCCAGGGGAAATCACGTGAGCTCCCAGGGGAAATCACGTGGGCCCCCAGGGGAAATCACGTGGGCCCCCAGGGGAAATCACGTGGGCCAGGTGGGGCAATCACATGGGCCAGGTGGGGAAATCACGTGGGCCCCCAGGGGAAATCATGTGGGCCCCAAGGGGAAATCACGTGGGCCCCCAGGGGAAAACACGTGGGCCCCCAGGGGAAATCACGTGGGCCCCCAGGGGAAATCACGTGGGCCCCCAGGGGAAATCACGTGGGCCCGCAGGGGAAATCACGTGGGCCCCCAGGGGAAATCACGTGGGCCAGGTGTGGCAATCAGGTGGGCCAGGTGGGGCAATCACGTGGGCCAGGTGGAGCAATCACGTGGGCCCCCAGGGGAAATCACGTGGGCCCCCAGGGGAAATCACGTGGGCCCCCAGGGGAAATCACGTGGGCTCCCAGGGGAAATCACGTGGGCCCGCAGGGGAAATCACGTGGGCCCCAGGGGAAATCACGTGGGCCCCCAGGGGAAATCACGTGTGTCCCCAGGGGAAATCACGTGGGCCAGGTGGGGCAATCACATGGGCCAGGTGGGGAAATCACGTGGGCCCCCAGGGGAAACCATGTGGGCCCCCAGGGGAAATCACGTGGGCCCCCAGGGGAAATCACCTGGGCCGCCTGGGGAAATCACGTGGGCCCCCAGGGGAAATCACGTGGGCCGGCTGGGGAAATCACGTGGGCCCCAGGGGAAATCACGTGGGCCCGGTGTGGCAATCACGTGGGCCAGGTGGGGCAATCACGTGGGCCAGGTGGAGCAATCAAGTGGGCCCCCAGGGGAAATCACGTGGGCCCCCAGGGGAAATCACGTGGGCCCCCAGGGGAAATCACGTGGGCCAGGTGTGGCAATCACGTGGGCCAGGTGGGGCAATCAAGTGGGCCCCCAGGGGAAATCACGTGGGCCCCCAGGGGAAATCACGTGGGCCCCCAGGGGAAATCACGTGGGCCAGGTGTGGCAATCACGTGGGCCAGGTGGGGCAATCACGTGGGCCAGGTGGAGCAATCACGTGGGCCCCCAGGGGAAATCACGTGTGCCCCCAGGGGAAATCACGTGGGCCAGGTGGGGCAATCACATGGGCCAGGTGGGGAAATCACGTGGGCCCCCAGGGGAAACCATGTGGGCCCCCAGGGGAAATCACGTGGGCCCCCAGGGGAAATCACGTGGGCCGCCTGGGGAAATCACGTGGGCCCCCAGGGGAAATCACGTGGGCCCCCAGGGGAAATCAGGTAGGCCAGGTGGGGCAATCACGTGAGCCCCCAGGGCAAATCACGTGGGCCCCCAGGGGAAATCACGTGGGCCCCCAGGGGAAATCACGTAGGCCCCCAGGGGAAATCACGTGGGCCCCCAGGGGAAATCACGTAGGCCCCCAGGGGAAATCACGTGGGCCCCCAGGGGAAATCACGTGGGCCCTCAGGGGAAATCACGTGGGCCCCCAGGGGAAATCACGTGGGCCCCCAGGGGAAATCACGTGGGCCCCCAGGGGAAATCTCGTGGGCCCCCAGGGGAAATCACGTGGGCCCGGTGGGGCAATCACGTGGGCCAGGTGGGGAAATCACGTGGGCCCCCAGGGGAAATCACGTGGGCCCCCAGGGGAAATCACGTGGGCCCCCAGGGGAAATCACGTGGGCCCCCAGGGGAAATCACGTGGGCCCCCAGGGGAAATCACGTGGGCCAGGTGTGGCAATCACGTGGGCCAGGTGGGGCAATCACGTGGGCCAGGTGGAGCAATCACGTGGGCCCCCAGGGTAAATCACGTGGGCCCCCAGGGAAATCACGTGGGCCCCCAGGGGAAATCACGTGGGCCCCCAGGGCAAATCACGTGGGCCCCCAGGGGAAATGACGTGGGCCCCCAGGGAAAATCACGTGGGACCCCAGGGGAAATCACGTGGGCTCCCAGGGGAAATCACGTGGGCCCCCAGGGGAAATCACGTGGGCCCCCAGGGGAAATCACGTGGGCCCCCAGGGGAAATCACGTGGGCCCCCAGGGGAAATCACGTGGGCCAGGTGGGGCAGTCACATGTGCCAGGTGGGGAAATCACGTGGGCCCCCAGGGGAAATCACGTGGGCCCCCAGGGGAAATCACGAGGGCCCCCAGGGTAAATCACGTGGGCCCCCAGGGGAAATCACGTTGGCCAGGTGGGGCAATCACGTGGGCCCCCAGGTGAAATCACGTGGGCCCCCAGGGGAAATCACGTGGGCCCCCAGGGGAAATCACGTGGGCCCCCAGGGGAAATCACGTGGGCCCCCAGGGGAAATCACGTGGGCCAGGTGGGGCAATCACGTGGGCCCCAGGGGAAATCACGTGGGCCCCCAGGGGAAATCACGTGGGCCCCCAGGGGAAATCACGTGGGCCCCCAGGGGAAATCACGTGGGCCCCCAGGGGAAATCACGTGGGCCCCCAGGGGAAATCACGTGGGCCCCCAGGGGAAATCACGTGGGCCCCCAGGGGAAATCACGTGGGCCCGCAGGGGAAATCACGTGGGCCCCCAGGGGAAATCACGTGGGCCCCCAGGGGAAATCACGTGGGCCAGGTGGGGCAATCACGTGGGCCAGGTGGAGCAATCACGTGGGCCTCCAGGGGAACTCACGTGGGCCCCCAGGGGAAATCACGTGGGCCCCCAGGGGAAATCACGTGGGCCCCCAGGGGAAATCACGTGGGCCCCCAGGGGAAATCACGAGGGCCCCCAGTGGAAATCACGTGGGCCCCCAGGGGAAATCACGTGGTCCAGGTGGGGCAATCACGTGGGCCAAGTGGGGCAATCACGTGGGCCCCCAGGCGAAATCACGTGGGCCCCCAGGGCAAATCACGTGGGCCCCCAAGGGAAATCACGTGGGCCCCCAGGGGAAATCACGTGGGCCCCCAGGGGAAATCACGTGGGCCCCCAGGGGAAATCACGTGGGCCCCCAGGGGAAATCACGAGGGCCCCCAGTGGAAATCACGTGGGCCCCCAGGGGAAATCACGTGGTCCAGGTGGGGCAATCACGTGGGCCAAGTGGGGCAATCACGTGGGCCCCCAGGCGAAATCACGTGGGCCCCCAGGGCAAATCACGTGGGCCCCCAAGGGAAATCACGTGGGCCCCCAGGGGAAATCACGTGGGCCCCCAGGGGAAATCATGTGGGCCCCCAGGGGAAATCACGTGGGCCCCCAGGGGAAATCACGTGGGCCCCCAGGGGAAATCACGTGGGCCAGGTGGGGCAATCACGTGGGCCCCCAGGGGAAATCACGTGGGCCAGGTGGAGCAATCACGTGGGCCCCCAGGGGAAATCACGTGGGCCCCCAGGGGAAATCACGTGGGCCCCCAGGGGAAATCACGTGGGCCTCCAGGGGAAATCACGTGGGCCAGGTGGGGCAATCACGTGGGCCAGGTGGAGCAATCACGTGGGCCCCAGAGGGGAAATCACGTGGGCCCCCAGGGGAAATCACGTGGGCCCCCAGGGGAAATCACGTGGGCCAGGTGGGGCAATCACGTGGGCCCCCAGGTGAAGTCACGTGGGCCCCCAGGGGAAATCACGTGGGCACCCAGGGGAAATCACGTGGGCCCCCAGGGGAAATCACGTGGGCCCCCAGGGGAAATCACGTGGGCCCCCAGGGGAAATCACGTGGGCCCCCAGGGGAAATCACGTGGGCCCCCAGGGGAAATCACGTGGGCCCCCAGGGAAAATCACGTGGGCCCCCAGGGGAAATCACGTGGGCCCCCAGGGGAAATCACGTGGGCCCCCAGGGGAAATCACGTGTGCCCCCAGGGGAAATCTCGTGGGCCCCCAGGGGAAATCACGTGGGCCCGGTGGGGCAATCACGTGGGCCATGTGGGGAAATCACGTGGGCCCCCAGGGGAAATCACGTGGGCCCCCAGGGGAAATCACGTGGGCCCCCAGGGGAAATCACGTGGGCCCCCAGGGGAAATCACGTGGGCCCCCAGGGGAAATCACGTGGGCCCCCAGGGGAAATTACGTGGGCCCCCACGGGAAATCACGTGGTCCCCCAGGGGAAATCACGTGGGCCTCCAGGGGAAATCACGTGGGCCAGGTGGGGCAATCACGTGGGGCCCCAGGGGAAATCACGTGGGCCCCCAGGGGAAATCACCTGGGCCCCCAGGGGAAATCACTTGGGCCCCCAGGGGAAATCACGTGGGCCCCCAGGGGAAATCACGTGGGCCCCCAGGGGATATCACGTGGGCCCCCAGGGGAAATCACGTGGGCCCCCAGGGGAAATCACGTGGGCCCCCAGGGGAAATTACGTGGGCCCCCAGGGGAAATCACGTGGGCCAGGTGAGGCAATCTCGTGGGCCAGGTGGGGCAATCACGTGGGCCCCCAGGGGAAATCACGTATGCCCCCAGGGGAAATCACGTGGGCCCCCAGGTGAAATCACGTGGGCCCCCAGGGGAAATCACGTGGGACCCCACGGGAAATCACGTGGTCCCCCAGGGGAAATCACGTTGGCCTCCAGGGGAAATCACGTGGGCAAGGTGGGGCAATCACGTGGGGCCCCAGGGGAAATCACGTGGGCCCCCAGGGGAAATCACGTGGGCCCCCAGGGGAAATCACGTGGGTCCCCAGGGGAAATCACCTGGGCCCCCAGGGGAAATCACGTGGGCCCCAGGGGAAATCACGTGGGCCCCCAGGGGAAATCACGTGGGCCAGGTGGGGCAATCACGTGGGCCAGGTGGAGCAATCACGTGGGCCCCCAGGGGAAATCACGAGGGCCCCCAGGGGAAATCACGTGGGCCCCTAGGGGAAATCACGTGGGCCAGGTGGGGCAATCACGTGGGCCATGTGGAGCAATCACGTGGGCCCCCAGGGGAAATCACGTTGGCCCCCAGGGGAAATCACGTGGGCCCCCAGGGGAAATCACGTGGGGCCCCAGGGGAAATCACGTGGGACCCCAGGGGAAATCACGTGGGCCAGGTGGAGCAATCACGTGGGCCAGGTGGAGCAATCACGTGGGCCCCCAGGGGAAATCACGTGGGCCCCCAGGGGAAATCACGTGGGTCCCCAGGGGAAATCACGTGGGCCCCCAGGGGAAATCACGTGGGCCCCCAGGGGAAATCACGTGGGCCCCCAGGGGAAATCACGTGGGCCCCCAGGGGAAATCACGTGGGCCCCCAGGGGAAATCACGTGGGCCCCCAGGGGAAATCACGTGGGCCCCCAGGTGAAATCACGTGGGCCCCCAGGGGAAATCACGTGGGCCCCCACGGCAAATCACGTGGTCCCCCAGGGGAAATCACGTGGGCCTCCAGGGGAAATCACGTGGGCCAGGTGGGGCAATCACGTGGGGCCCCAGGGGAAATCACGTGGGCCCCCAGGGGAAATCACGTGGGCCCCCAGGGGAAATCACGTGGGTCCCCAGGGGAAATCACGTGGGCCCCCAGGGGAAATCACGTGGGCCCCCAGGGGAAATCACGTGGGCCCCCAGGGGAAATCACGTGGGCCCCCAGGGGAAATCACGTGGGCCCGCAGGGGAAATCACGTGGGCCCCCAGGGGAAATCACGGGGGCCCCCAGGGGAAATCACGTGGGCCAGGTGGGGCAATCACGTGGGCCAGGTGGAGCAATCACGTGGGCCCCCAGGGGAAATCACGTGGGCCCCCAGGGGAAATCACGTGGGCCCCCAGGGGAAATCACGTGGGCCCCCAGGGGAAATCACGTGGGCCCCCAGGGGAAATCAGGTAGGCCAGGTGGGGCAATCACGTGGGCCCCCAGGGCAAATCACGTGGGCCCCCAGGGGAAATCACGTGGGCCCCCAGGGGAAATCACGTAGGCCCCCAGGGGAAATCACGTGGGCCCCCAGGGGAAATCACGTAGGCCCCCAGGGGAAATCACGTGGGCCCCCAGGGGAAATCACGTGGGCCCTCAGGGGAAATCACGTGGGCCCCCAGGGGAAATCACGTGGGCCCCCAGGGGAAATCACGTGGGCCCCCAGGGGAAATCTCGTGGGCCCCCAGGGGAAATCACGTGGGCCCGGTGGGGCAATCACGTGGGCCAGGTGGGGAAATCACGTGGGCCCCCAGGGGAAATCACGTGGGCCCCCAGGGGAAATCACGTGGGCCCCCAGGGGAAATCACGTGGGCCCCCAGGGGAAATCACGTGGGCCCCCAGGGGAAATCACGTGGGCCCCCAGGGGAAATCACGTGGGCCAGGTGTGGCAATCACGTGGGCCAGGTGGGGCAATCACGTGGGCCAGGTGGAGCAATCACGTGGGCCCCCAGGGTAAATCACGTGGGCCCCCAGGGAAATCACGTGGGCCCCCAAGGGAAATCACGTGGGCCCCCAGGGCAAATCACGTGGGCCCCCAGGGGAAATCACGTGGGCCCCCAGGGGAAATCACGTGGGCCCCCAGGGGAAATCACGTGGGCCCCCAGGGGAAATCACGTGGGCCCCCAGGGGAAATCACGTGGGCCCCCAGGGGAAATCACGTGGGCCCCCAGGGGAAATCACGTGGGCCCCCAGGGGAAATCACGTGGGCCAGGTGGGGCAGTCACATGTGCCAGGTGGGGAAATCACGTGGGCCCCCAGGGGAAATCACGTGGGCCCCCAGGGGAAATCACGAGGGCCCCCAGGGTAAATCACGTGGGCCCCCAGGGGAAATCACGTTGGCCAGGTGGGGCAATCACGTGGGCCCCCAGGTGAAATCACGTGGGCCCCCAGGGGAAATCACGTGGGACCCCACGGGAAATCACGTGGTCCCCCAGGGGAAATCACGTTGGCCTCCAGGGGAAATCACGTGGGCCAGGTGGGGCAATCACGTGGGGCCCCAGGGGAAATCACGTGGGCCCCCAGGGGAAATCACGTGGGCCCCCAGGGGAAATCACGTGGGCCCCCAGGGGAAATCACGTGGGCCCCCAGGGGAAATCACGTGGGCCCCCAGGGGAAATCACGTGGGCACCCAGGGGAAATCACGTGGGCCAGGTGGGGCAATCACGTGGCCCAGGTGGAGCAATCACGTGGGCCCCCAGGGGAAATCACGTGGGCCCCCAGGGGAAATCACGTGGGCCCCCAGGGGAAATCACGTGGGCCAGGTGGGGCAATCTCGTGGGCCCCCAGGTGAAATCACGTGGGCCCCCAGGGGAAATCACGTGGCCCCCCAGGGGAAATCACGTGGGCACCCAGGGGAAATCAAGTGGGCCCCCAGGGGAAATCACGTGGGCCCACAGGGGAAATCACGTGGGCCCCCAGGGGAAATCACGTGGGCCCCCAGGGGAAATCACGTGGGCCCCCAGGGGAAATCACGTGGGCCCCCAGGGGAAATCACGTGGGCCCCCAGGGGAAATCACGTGGGCCCGGTGGGGCAATCACGTGGGCCAGGTGGGGAAATCACGTGGGCCCCCAGGGGAAATCACGTGGGCCCCCAGGGGAAATCACGTGGGCCCCCAGGGGAAATCACGTGGGCCCCTAGGGGAAATCACGTGGGCCCCCAGGGGAAATCACGTGGGCCCCCAGGGGAAATCACGTGGGCCCCCAGGGGAAATCACGTGGGCCCCCAGGAGAAATCACGTGGGCCAGGTGTGGCAATCACGTGGGCCAGGTGTGGCAATCACGTGGGCCAGGTGGAGCAATCACGTGGGCCCCCAGGGGAAATCACGTGGGCCCCCAGGGGAAATCACGTTGTCCCCCAGGGGAAATCACGTGGGCTCCCAGGGGAAATCACGTGGGCCCCCAGGGGAAATCACGTGGGCCCCCAGGGGAAATCACGTGGGCCAGGTGGGGCAATCACATGGGCCAGGTGGGGAAATCACGTGGGCCCCCAGGGGAAATCACGTGGGCCCCAAGGGGAAATCACGTGGGCCCCCAGGGGAAAACACGTGGGCCCCCAGGGGAAATCACGTGGGCCCCCAGGGGAAATCACGTGGGCCCCCAGGGGAAATCACGTGGGCCAGGTGGGGCAATCACGTGGGCCAGGTGGGGCAATCACGTGGGCCCCCAGGGGAAATCACGTGGGCCCCCAGGGGAAATCACATGGCCCCCAGGGGAAATCACGTGGGCCCCCAGGGGAAATCACGTGGGCCCCCACGGGAAATCACGTGGTCCCCCAGGGGAAATCACGTGGGCCTCCAGGGGAAATCACGTGGGCCAGGTGGGGCAATCACGTGGGGCCCCAGGGGAAATCACGTGGGCCCCCAGGGGACATCACGTGGGCCCCCAGGGGAAATCACGTGGGCCCCCAGGGGAAATCACGTGGGCCCCCAGGGGAAATCACGTGGGCCAGGTGGGGCAATCACGTGGGCCAGGTGGAGCAATCACGTTGGCCCCCAGGGGAAATCACGTGGGCCAGGTGGGGCAATCACGTGGGCCAGGTGGAGCAATCACGTGGGCCCCCAGGGGAAATCACGTGGGCCAGGTGGGGCAATCACGTGGGCCAGGTGTGGCAATCACGGGGGCCAGGTGGAGCAATCACGTGGGCCCCCAGGGGAAATCACGTGGGCCCCCTGGGGAAATCACGTGGGCCCCCAGGGGAAATCACGTGGGCCAGGTGGGGAAATCACGTGGGCCAGGTGGAGCAATCACGTGGGCCCCCAGGGGAAATCACGTGGGCCCCCAGGGGAAATCACGTGGGCCCCCAGGGGAAATCACGTGGGTCAGGTGGGGCAATCACGTGGGCCATGTGGAGCAATCACGTGGGCCCTCAGGGGAAATCACGTTGGCCCCCAGGGGAAATCACGTGGGCCCCCAGGGGAAATCACGTGGGCCCCCAGGGGAAATCACGTGGGCCCCCAGGGGAAATCACGTTGGCCAGGTGGGGCAATCACGTGGGCCCCCAGGTGAAATCACGTGGGCCCCCAGGGGAAATCACGTGGGCCCCCACGGGAAATAACGTGGTCCCCCAGGGGAAATCACGTGGGCCTCCAGGGGAAATCACGTGGGCCAGGTGGGGCAATCACGTGGGGCCCCAGGGGAAATCACGTGGGCCCCCAGGGGAAATCACATGGGCCCCCAGGGGAAATCACGTGGGCCCCCAGGGGAAATCACGTGGGCCCCCAGGGGAAATCACGTGGGCCCCCAGGGGAAATCACGTGGGCCAGGTGGGGCAATCACGTGGGCCAGGTGGAGCAATCACGTGGGCCCCCAGGGGAATTCACGTGGGCCCCCAGGGGAAATCACGTGGGCACCCAGGGGAAATCACGTGGGCCCCCAGGGGAAATCACGTAGGCCAGGTGGGGCAATCACGTGGGCCCCCAGGGCAAATCACGTGGGCCCCCAAGGGAAATCACGTGGGCCCCCAGGGGAAATCACGTGGGCCCCCAGGGGAAATCACGTGGGCCCCCAGGGGAAATCACATGGGCCCCCAGGGTAAATCACGTGGGCCCCCAGGGGAAATCACGTGGGCCCCCAGGGGAAATCACGTGGGCCCCCAGGGGAAATCACGTGGGCCCCCAGGGGAAATCTCGTTGGCCAGGTGGGGCAATCACGTGGGGCATGTGGGGCAATCACGTGGGCCCCCAGGGGAAATCACGTGGGCCCCCAGGGGAAATCACGTGGGCCCCCAGGGGAAATCACGTGGGCCCCCAGGGGAAATCATGTAGGCCAGGTGGGGCAATCACGTGGGCCAGGTGGGGCAATCACGTGGGCCCCCAGGTGAAATCACGTGGGCCCCCAGGGGAAATAACGTGGGCCCCCAGCGGAAATCACGTGGCCCCCAGGGGAAATCACGTGGTCCCCCAAGGGAAATCACGTGGGCCTCCAGGGGAAATCACGTGGGCCAGGTGGGGCAATCACGTGGGCCCCCAGGGGAAATCACGTGGGCCCCCAGGGGAAATCACGTGGGCCCCCAGGGGAAATCACGTGGGCCCCCAGGGGAAATCACGTGGGCCCCCAGGGGAAATCACGTGGGCCCCCAGGGGAAATCACGTGGGCCCCCAGGGGAAATCACGTGGGCCCCCAGGGGAAATCACGTGGGCCAGGTGGGGCAATCACGTGGGCCCCCAGGTGAAATCACGTGGGCCCCCAGGGGAAATCACGTGGGCCCCCAGGGGAAATCACGTGGGCCCCCAGGGGAAATCACGTGGGCCCCCAGGGGAAATCACGTGGGCCCCCAGGGGAAATCACGTGGGCCCCCAGGGGAAATCACGTGGGCCCCCAGGGGAAATCACGTGGGCCCCCAGGGGAAATCACGTGTGCCCCCAGGGGAAATCACGTGGGCCCCCAGGGGAAATCACGTGGGCCCGGTTGGGCAATCACGTGGGCAGGTGGGGAAATCACGTGGGCCCCCAGGGGAAATCACGTGGGCTGCCTGGGGAAATCACGAGGGCCGCCTGGGGAAATCACGTGGGCCCCCAGGGGAAATCACGTGGGCCCCCAGGGGAAATCACGTGGGCCCCCAGGGGAAATCACGTGGGCCAGGTGTGGCAATCACGTGGGCCAGGTGGGGCAATCACGTGGGCCAGGTGGAGCAATCACGTGGGCCCCCAGGGGAAATCACGTGGGCCCCCAGGGGAAATCACGTGGGCTCCCAGGGGAAATCACGTGGACCCCCAGGGGAAATCACGTGGGCCCCCAGGGGAAATCACGTGGGCCCCCAAGGGAAATCACGTGTGCCCCCAGGGGAAATCACGTGGGCCAGGTGGGGAAATCACATGGGCCAGGTGGGGAAATCACGTGGGCCCCCAGGGGAAATCACGTGGGCCCCCAGGGGAAATCACGTGGGCCCCCAGGGGAAATCACGTGGGGCCAGGGGAAATCACGTGGGCCCCCAGGGGAAATCACGTGGGCCCCCAGGGGAAATCACGTGGGCCCCCAGGGGAAATCACGTGGGCCAGGTGGGGCAATCACGTGGGCCCCCAGGGGAAATCACGTGGGCCCCCAGGGGAAATCACGTGGGCCCCCAGGGGAAATCACGTGGGCCCCCAGGGGAAATCACGTGGGCCCCCAGGGGAAATCACGTGGGCCCCCAGGGGAAATCACGTGGGCCCCCAGGGGAAATCACGTGGGCCCCCAGGGGAAATCACGTGGGCCAGGTGGGGAAATCACGTGGGCCCCCAGGGGAAATCACGTGGGCCCCCAGGGGAAATCACGTGGGCCCCCAGGGGAAATCACGTGTGCCTCCAGGGGAAATCACGTGGGCCCCCAGGGGAAATCACGTGGGCCCCCAGGGGAAATCACGTGGGACCCCAGGGGAAATCACGTGGGCCCCCAGGGGAAATCACGTGGGCCCCCAGGGGAAATCACGTGGGCCAGGTGGGGCAATCACGTGGGCCAGGTGGGGCAATCACGTGGGCCCCCAGGGGAAATCACGTATGCTCCCAGGGGAAATCACGTGGGCCCCCAGGGGAAATCACGTGGGCCCCCACGGGAAATCACGTGGTCCCCCAGGGGAAATCACGTGGGCCTCCAGGGGAAATCACGTGGGCCAGGTGGTGCAATCACGTGGGGCAACAGGGGAAATCACGTGGGCCCCCAGGGGAAATCACGTGGGCCCCCAGGGGAAATCACGTGGGCCCCCAGGGGAAATCACGTGGGCCCCCAGGGGAAATCACGTGGGCCCCCAGGGGATATCACGTGGGCCCCCAGGGGAAATCACGTGGGCCCCCAGGGGAAATCACGTGGGCCCCCATGGGAAATCACGTGGGCCCCAAGGGGAAATCACGTGGGCCCCCAGGGGAAATCACGTGGTCCCCCAGGGGAAATCACGTGGGCCTCCAGGGGAAATCACGTATGCCCCCAGGGGAAATCACGTGGGCCCCCAGGGGAAATCACGTGGGCCCCCACGGGAAATCACGTGGTCCCCCAGGGGAAATCACGTGGGCCTCCAGGGGAAATCACGTGGGCCAGGTGGGGCAATCACGTTGGACCCCATGGGAAATCACGTGGGCCCCCAGGGGAAATCACGTGGGCCCCCAGGGGAAATCACGTCGGCCCCCAGGGGAAATCACGTGGACCCCCAGGGGAAATCACGTGGGCCAGGTGGGGCAATCACGTGGGCCAGGTGGGGCAATCACGTGGGCCCCCAGGGAAATCACGTGGGCCCCCAGGGGAAATCAGGTGGGCCCCCAGGGGAAATCACGTGGGAACCCAGGGGAAATCACGTGGGCCCCCACGGGAAATCACGTGGTCCCCCAGGGGAAATCACGTGGGCCTCCAGGGGAAATCACGTGGGCCAGGTGGGGCAATCACGTGGTGCCCCAGGGGAAATCACGTGGGCCCCCAAGGGAAATCACATGGGCCCCCAGGGGAAATAACGTGGGCCCCCAGGGGAAATCACGTGGGCCCCCAGTGGAAATCACGTGGGCCCCCAGGGGAAATCACGTGGGCCAGGTGGGGCAATCACGTGGGCCAGGTGGAGCAATCACGTGGGCCATGTGGGGCAATCACGTGGGCCCACAGGGGAAATCACGTGGGCCCCCAGGGGAAATCACGTGGGCCCCCAGGGGAAATCATGTAGGCCAGGTGGGGCAATCACGTGGGCCAGGTGGGGCAATCACGTGGGCCCCCAGGGGAAATCACGTGGGCCCCCAGGGGAAATCACGTGGGCCCCCAGCGGAAATCACATGGCCCCCAGGGGAAATCACGTGGTCCCCCAGGGGAAATCACGTAGGCCTCCAGGGGAAATCACGTGGGCCAGGTGGGGCAATCACGTGGGCCCCCAGGGGAAATCACGTGGGCCCCCAGGGGAAATCACGTGGGCCCCCAGGGGAAATCACGTGTGCCTCCAGGGGAAATCACGTGGGCCCCCAGGGGAAATCACGTGGGCCCCCAGGGGAAATCACGTGGGCCCCCAGGGGAAATCACGTGGGCCCCCAGGGGAAATCACGTGGGCCAGGTGGGGCAATCACATGGGCCAGGTGGGGAAATCACGTGGGCCCCCAGGGGAAACCATGTGGGCCCCGAGGGGAAATCACGTGGGCCCCCAGGGGAAATCACGTGGGCCGCCTGGGGAAATCACGTGGGCCCCCAGGGGAAATCACGTGGGCCGCCTGGGGAAATCACGTGGGCCCCCAGGGGAAATCACGTGGGCCAGGTGGGGCAATCACGTGGGCCAGGTGGGGCAATCACGTGGGCCCCCAGGGGAAATCACGTGGGCCCCCAGGGGAAATCACGTGGGCCCCAAGGGGAAATCACGTGGGGCCCCACGGGAAATCACGTGGTCCCCGAGGGGAAATCACGTGGGCCTCCAGGGGAAATCACGTGGGCCAGGTGGGGCAATCACGTGGGCCCCCAGGGGAAATCACGTGGGCCCCCAGGGGAAATCACGTGGGCCCCCAGGGGAAATCACGTGTGCCTCCAGGGGAAATCACGTGGGCCCCCAGGGGAAATCACGTGGGCCCCCAGGGGAAATCACGTGGGCCCCCAGGGGAAATCACGTGGGCCCCCAGGGGAAATCACGTGGGCCCCCAGGGGAAATCACGTGGGCCAGGTGGGGCAATCACGTGGGCCAGGTGGGGCAATCACGTGGGCCCCCAGGGGAAATCACGTGGGCCCCCAGGGGAAATCACGTGGGCCCCCAGGGGAAATCACGTGGGCCCCCAGGGGAAATCACGTGGGCCCCCAGGGGAAATCACGTGGGCCCCCAGGGGAAATCACGTGGGCCGGGGCAATCACGTGGGCCCCCAGGGGAAATCACGTGGGCCCCCAGGGGAAATCACGTGGGCCCCCAGGGGAAATCACGTGGGCCCCCAGGGGAAATCACGTGGGCCCCCAGGGGAAATCACGTGGGCCCCCAGGGGATATCACGTGGGCCCCCAGGGGAAATCACGTGGGCCCCCAGGGGAAATCACGTGGGCCCCCATGGGAAATCACGTGGGCCCCCAGGGGAAATCACGTGGGCCCCCAGGGGAAATCACGTGGTCCCCCAGGGGAAATCACGTGGGCCTCCAGGGGAAATCACGTATGCCCCCAGGGGAAATCACGTGGGCCCCCAGGGGAAATCACGTGGGCCCCCACGGGAAATCACGTGGTCCCCCAGGGGAAATCACGTGGGCCTCCAGGGGAAATCACGTGGGCCAGGTGGGGCAATCATGTTGGACCCCATGGGAAATCACGTGGGCCCCCAGGGGAAATCACGTGGGCCCCCAGGGGAAATCACGTCGGCCCCCAGGGGAAATCACGTGGACCCCCAGGGGAAATCACGTGGGCCAGGTGGGGCAATCACGTGGGCCAGGTGGGGCAATCACGTGGGCCCCCAGGGAAATCACGTGGGCCCCCAGGGGAAATCAGGTGGGCCCCCAGGGGAAATCACGTGGGAACCCAGGGGAAATCACGTGGGCCCCCACGGGAAATCACGTGGTCCCCCAGGGGAAATCACGTGGGCCTCCAGGGCAAATCACGTGGGCCAGGTGGGGCAATCACGTGGTGCCCCAGGGGAAATCACGTGGGCCCCCAGGGGAAATCACATGGGCCCCCAGGGGAAATAACGTGGGCCCCCAGGGGAAATCACGTGGGCCCCCAGTGGAAATCACGTGGGCCCCCAGAGGAAATCACGTGGGCCAGGTGGGGCAATCACGTGGGCCAGGTGGAGCAATCACGTGGGCCCCCAGGGGAAATCACGTGGGACCCCAGGGGAAATCACGTGGGCCAGGTGGGGCAATCACGTGGGCCAGGTGTGCCAATCATGTGGGCCAGGTGGAGCAATCACGTGGGCCCCCAGGGGAAATCACGTGGGCCCCCAGGGGAAATCACGTGGGCCCCCAGGGGAAATCACGAGGGCCCCCAGGGGAAATCACGTGGGCCCCCAGGGGAAATCACGTGGGCCCCCAGGGGAAATCACGTGGGCCCCCAGGGGAAATCACGTGGGCCCCCAGGGGAAATCACGTGGGCCCCCAGGGGAAATCACGTGGGCCCCCAGGGGAAATCACGTGGGCCAGGGGGCAATCACGTGGGCCAGGTGGAGCAATCACGTGGGCCCCCAGGGGAAATCACGTGGGCCCCCAGGGGAAATCACGTGGGCCCCCAGGGGAAATAACGTGGGCCAGGTGGGGCAATCACGTGGGCCCCCAGGTGAAATCACGTGGGCCCCCAGGGGAAATCACGTGGGCCCCCAGGGGAAATCACGTGGGCCTCCAGGGGAAATCACGTGGGCCAGGTGGGGCAATCACGTGGGGCCCCAGGGGAAATCACGTGGGCCCCCAGGGGAAATCACGTGGGCCCCCAGGGGAAATCACGTGGGCCCCCAGGGGAAATCACGTGGGCCCCCAGGGGAAATCACGTGGGCCCCCAGGGTAAATCACGTGGGCCCCCAGGGGAAATCACGTGGGCCCCCAGGGGAAATCACGTGGGCCCCCAGGGGAAATCACGTGGGCCAGGTGGGGCAATCACGTGGGCCAGGTGGAGCAATCACGTGGGCCCCCAGGGGAAATCATGTGGGCCCCCAGGTGAAATCATGTGGGCCCCCAGGGGAAATCACGTGGGCCCCCAGGGAAAATCACGTGGGCCCCCAGGGGAAATCACGTGGGCCCCCAGGGGAAATCACGTGGGCCCCCAGGGGAAATAACGTGGGCCCCCAGGGGAAATCACGTGGGCCCCCAGGGGAAATCACGTGGGCCCCCAGGGGAAATCACGTGGGCCCCCAGGGGAAATCACGTGGGCCAGGTGGGGCAATCACGTGGGCCAGGGGGAGCAATCACGTGGGCCCCCAGGGGAAATCACGTGGGCCCCCAGGGGAAATCACGTGGGCCCCCAGGGGAAATCACGTGGGCCCCCAGGGGAAATCACGTGGGCCCCCAGGGGAAATCACGTGGGCCCCCAGGGGAAATCACGTGGGCCCCCAGGGGAAATCACGTGGGCCCCCAGGGGAAATCACGTGGGCCCCCAGGGGAAATCACGTGGGCCCCCAGGGGAAATCACGTGGGCCAGGTGGGGCAATCACGTGCGCCAGGTGGAGCAATCACGTGGCCAGGTGGAGCAATCACGTGGGCCCCCAGGGGAAATCACGTGGGCCCCCAGGGGAAATCACGTAGGCCCCCAGGGGAAATCACGTGGGCACCCAGGGGAAATCACGTGGGCCCCCAGGGGAAATCACGTGGGCCCCCAGGGGAAATCACGTGGGCCCCCAGGGGAAATCACGTGGGCCCCCAGGGGAAATCACGTGGGCCCCCAGGGGAAATCACGTGGGCCCCCAGGGGAAATCACGTGGGCCCCCAGGGGAAATCACGTGGGCCCCCAGGGGAAATCACGTGGGCCCCCAGGGGAAATCAGGTGGGCCCCCAGGGGAAATCACGTGGGAACCCAGGGGAAATCACGTGGGCCCCCACGGGAAATCACGTGGTCCCCCAGGGGAAATCACGTGGGCCTCCAGGGGAAATCACGTGGGCCAGGTGGGGCAATCACGTGGTGCCC
Organism: Rupicapra rupicapra; assembly: GCA_963981305.1. Lineage (NCBI taxonomy): Eukaryota > Metazoa > Chordata > Mammalia > Artiodactyla > Bovidae > Rupicapra > Rupicapra rupicapra. The sequence goes on from OZ022290.1 coordinate 62,606,711, forward strand.
CAGGGGAAATCACGTGGGCCCCCAGGGGAAATCACATGGGCCCCCAGGGGAAATAACGTGGGCCCCCAGGGGAAATCACGTGGGCCCCCAGGGGAAATCACGTGGGCCAGGTGTGGCAATCACGTGGGCCAGGTGGGGCAATCACGTGGGCCAGGTGGAGCAATCACGTGGGCCCCCAGGGGAAATCACGTGGGCCCCCAGGGGAAATCACGTGGGCTCCCAGGGGAAATCACGTGGACCCCCAGGGGAAATCACGTGGGCCCCCAGGGGAAATCACGTGGGCCCCCAAGGGAAATCACGTGTGCCCCCAGGGGAAATCACGTGGGCCAGGTGGGGCAATCACATGGGCCAGGTGGGGAAATCACGTGGGCCCCCAGGGGAAACCATGTGGGCCCCGAGGGGAAATCACGTGGGCCCCCAGGGGAAATCACGTGGGCCGCCTGGGGAAATCACGTGGGCCCCCAGGGGAAATCACGTGGGCCGCCTGGGGAAATCACGTGGGCCCCCAGGGGAAATCACGTGGGCCAGGTGGGGCAATCACGTGGGCCAGGTGGGGCAATCACGTGGGCCCCCAGGGGAAATCACGTGGGCCCCCAGGGGAAATCACGTGGGCCCCAAGGGGAAATCACGTGGGCCCCCACGGGAAATCACGTGGTCCCCGAGGGGAAATCACGTGGGCCTCCAGGGGAAATCACGTGGGCCAGGTGGGGCAATCACGTGGGCCCCCAGGGGAAATCACGTGGGCCCCCAGGGGAAATCACGTGGGCCCCCAGGGGAAATCACGTGTGCCTCCAGGGGAAATCACGTGGGCCCCCAGGGGAAATCACGTGGGCCCCCAGGGGAAATCACGTGGGCCCCCAGGGGAAATCACGTGGGCCCCCAGGGGAAATCACGTGGGCCCCCAGGGGAAATCACGTGGGCCAGGTGGGGCAATCACGTGGGCCAGGTGGGGCAATCACGTGGGCCCCCAGGGGAAATCACGTGGGCCCCCAGGGGAAATCACGTGGGCCCCCAGGGGAAATCACGTGGGCCCCCAGGGGAAATCACGTGGGCCCCCAGGGGAAATCACGTGGGCCCCCAGGGGAAATCACGTGGGCCAGGTGGGCAATCACGTGGGCCCCCAGGGGAAATCACGTGGGCCCCCAGGGGAAATCACGTGGGCCCCCAGGGGAAATCACGTGGGCCCCCAGGGGAAATCACGTGGGCCCCCAGGGGAAATCACGTGGGCCCCCAGGGGATATCACGTGGGCCCCCAGAGGAAATCACGTGGGCCCCCAGGGGAAATCACGTGGGCCCCCATGGGAAATCACGTGGGCCCCCAGGGGAAATCACGTGGGCCCCCAGGGGAAATCACGTGGTCCCCCAGGGGAAATCACGTGGGCCTCCAGGGGAAATCACGTATGCCCCCAGGGGAAATCACGTGGGCCCCCAGGGGAAATCACGTGGGCCCCCACGGGAAATCACGTGGTCCCCCAGGGGAAATCACGTGGGCCTCCAGGGGAAATCACGTGGGCCAGGTGGGGCAATCACGTTGGACCCCATGGGAAATCACGTGGGCCCCCAGGGGAAATCACGTGGGCCCCCAGGGGAAATCACGTGGGCCCCCAGGGGAAATCACGTGGGCCCCCAGGGGAAATCACGTGGGCCAGGTGGGGCAATCACGTGGGCCAGGTGGGGCAATCACGTGGGCCCCCAGGGGAAATCACGTGGGCCCCCAGGGGAAATCACGTGGGCCCCCAGGGGAAATCACGTGGGCCCCCAGGGGAAATCACGTGGGCCCCCAGGGGAAATCACGTGGGCCCCCAGGGGAAATCACGTGGGCCTCCAGGGGAAATCACGTGGGCCAGGTGGGGCAATCACGTGGTGCCCCAGGGGAAATCACGTGGGCCCCCAGGGGAAATCACGTGGGCCCCCAGGGGAAATCACGTGGGCCCCCAGGGGAAATCACGTGGGCCCCCAGGGGAAATCACGTGGGCCCCCAGAGGAAATCACGTGGGCCAGGTGGGGCAATCACGTGGGCCAGGTGGAGCAATCACGTGGGCCCCCAGGGGAAATCACGTGGGACCCCAGGGGAAATCACGTGGGCCAGGTGGGGCAATCACGTGGGCCAGGTGTGCCAATCATGTGTGCCAGGTGGAGCAATCACGTGGGCCCCCAGGGGAAATCACGTGGGCCCCCAGGGGAAATCACGTGGGCCCCCAGGGGAAATCACGAGGGCCCCCAGTGGAAATCACGTGGGCCCCCAGGGGAAATCACGTGGGGCCCCAGGGGAAATCACGTGGGCCCCCAGGGGAAATCACGTGGGCCCCCAGGGGAAATCACGTGGGCCCCCAGGGGAAATCACGTGGGCCCCGAGGGGAAATCACGTGGGCCAGGTTGGGCAATCACGTGTGCCAGGTGGAGCAATCACGTGGGCCCCCAGGGGAAATCACGTGGGCCCCCAGGGGAAATCACGTGGGCCCCCAGGGGAAATCACGTGGGCCAGGTGGGGCAATCACGTGGGCCCCCAGGTGAAATCACGTGGGCCCCCAGGGGAAATCACGTGGGCACCCAGGGGAAATCACGTGGGCCCCCAGGGGAAATCACGTGGGCCAGGTGGGGCAATCACGTGGGGCCCCAGGGGAAATCACGTGGGCCCCCAGGGGAAATCACGTGGGCCCCCAGGGGAAATCACGTGGGCCCCCAGGGGAAATCACGTGGGCCCCCAGGGGAAATCACGTGGGCCCCCAGGGTAAATCACGTGGGCCCCCAGGGGAAATCACGTGGGCCCCCAGGGGAAATCACGTGGGCCCCCAGGGGAAATCACGTGGGCCAGGTGGGGCAATCACGTGGGCCAGGTGGAGCAATCACGTGGGCCCCCAGGGGAAATCACGTGGGCCCCCAGGTGAAATCATGTGGGCCCCCAGGGGAAATCACGTGGGCCCCCAGGGGAGGGGAAATCACGTGGGCCCCCAGGGGAAATCACGTGGGCCCCCAGGGGAAATCACGTGGGCCCCCAGGGGAAATCACGTGGGCCCCCAGGGGAAATCACGTGGGCCCCCAGGGGAAATCACGTGGGCCCCCAGGGGAAATCACGTGGGCCCCCAGGGGAAATCACGTGGGCCAGGTGGGGCAATCACGTGGGCCAGGTGGGCAATCACGTGGGCCCCCAGGGGAAATCACGTGGGCCCCCAGGGGAAATCACGTGGGCCCCCAGGGGAAATCACGTGGGCCCCCAGGGGAAATCACGTGGGCCCCCAGGGGAAATCACGTGGGCCCCCAGGGGAAATCACGTGGGCCCCCAGGGGAAATCACGTGGGCCCCCAGGGGAAATCACGTGGGCCCCAGGGGAAATCACGTGGGCCCCCAGGGGAAATCACGTGGGCCAGGTGGGGCAATCACGTGCGCCAGGTGGAGCAATCACGTGGCCAGGTGGAGCAATCACGTGGGCCCCCAGGGGAAATCACGTGGGCCCCCAGGGGAAATCACGTAGGCCCCCAGGGGAAATCACGTGGGCACCCAGGGGAAATCACGTGGGCCCCCAGGGGAAATCACGTGGGCCCCCAGGGGAAATCACGTGGGCCCCCAGGGGAAATCACGTGGGCCCCCAGGGGAAATCACGTGGGCCCCCAGGGGAAATCACGTGGGCCCCCAGGGGAAATCACGTGGGCCCCCAGGGGAAATCACGTGGGCCCCCAGGGGAAATCACGTGGGCCCCCAGGGGAAATCAGGTGGGCCCCCAGGGGAAATCACGTGGGAACCCAGGGGAAATCACGTGGGCCAGGTGGGGCAATCACGTGGTGCCCCAGGGGAAATCACGTGGGCCCCCAGGGGAAATCACATGGGCCCCCAGGGGAAATAACGTGGGCCCCCAGGGGAAATCACGTGGGCCCCCAGTGGAAATCACGTGGGCCCCCAGGGGAAATCACGTGGGCCAGGTGGGGCAATCACGTGGGCAAGGTGGAGCAATCACGTGGGCCCCCAGGGGAAATCACGTGGGACCCCAGGGGAAATCACGTGGGCCAGGTGGGGCAATCACGTGGGCCAGGTGTGCCAATCATGTGGGCCAGGTGGAGCAATCACGTGGGCCCCCAGGGGAAATCACGTGGGCCCCCAGGGGAAATCACGTGGGCACCCAGGGGAAATCACGAGGGCCCCCAGTGGAAATCACGTGGGCCCCCAGGGGAAATCACGTGGGGCCCCAGGGGAAATCACGTGGGGCCCCAGGGGAAATCACGTGGGCCCCCAGGGGAAATCACGTGGGCCCCCAGGGGAAATCACGTGGGCCCCGAGGGGAAATCACGTGGGCCAGGTTGGGCAATCACGTGTGCCAGGTGGAGCAATCACGTGGGCCCCCAGGGGAAATCACGTGGGCCCCCAGGGGAAATCACGTGGGCCCCCAGGGGAAATCACGTGGGCCAGGTGGGGCAATCACGTGGGCCCCCAGGTGAAATCACGTGGGCCCCCAGGGGAAATCACGTGGGCACCCAGGGGAAATTACGTGGGCCCCCAGGGGAAATCACGTGGGCCAGGTGGGGCAATCACGTGGGGCCCCAGGGGAAATCACGTGGGCCCCCAGGGGAAATCACGTGGGCCCCCAGGGGAAATCACGTGGGCCCCCAGGGGAAATCACGTGGGCCCCCAGGGGAAATCACGTGGGCCCCCAGGGTAAATCACGTGGGCCCCCAGGGGAAATCACGTGGGCCCCCAGGGGAAATCACGTGGGCCCCCAGGGGAAATCACGTGGGCCAGGTGGGGCAATCACGTGGGCCAGGTGGAGCAATCACGTGGGCCCCCAGGGGAAATCACGTGGGCCCCCAGGTGAAATCATGTGGGCCTCCAGGGGAAATCACGTGGGCCCCCAGGGAAAATCACGTGGGCCCCCAGGGGAAATCACGTGGGCCCCCAGGGGAAATCACGTGGGCCCCCAGGGGAAATAACGTGGGCCCCCAGGGGAAATCACGTGGGCCCCCAGGGGAAATCACGAGGGCCCCCAGGGGAAATCACGTGGGCCCCCAGGGGAAATCACGTGGGCCAGGTGGGGCAATCACGTGGCCAGGTGGAGCAATCACGTGGGCCCCCAGGGGAAATCACGTGGGCCCCCAGGGGAAATCACGTAGGCCCCCAGGGGAAATCACGTGGGCCCCCAGGGGAAATCACGTGGGCCCCCAGGGGAAATCACGTGGGCCCCCAGGGGAAATCACGTGGGCCCCCAGGGGAAATCACGTGGGCCCCCAGGGGAAATCACGTGGGACCCCAGGGGAAATCACGTGGGCCCCCAGGGGAAATCACGTGGGCCAGGTGGGGCAATCACGTGCGCCAGGTGGAGCAATCACGTGGGCCCCCAGGGGAAATCACGTGGTCCCCCAGGGGAAATCACGTGGGCCCCCAGGGGAAATCACGTGGGGCCCCAGGGGAAATCACGTGGGCCCCCAGGGGAAATCACGTGGGCCCCCAGGGGAAATCACGTGGGCCCCCAGGGGAAATCACGTGGGCCCCCAGGGGAAATCACGTGGGCCCCCAGGGGAAATAACGTGGGGCCCCAGGGGAAATCACGTGGGCCCCAAGGGGAAATCACGTGGGCCCCCAGGGGAAATCACGTGGGCCCCCAGGGGATATCACGTGGGCCCCCAGGGGAAATAACGTGGGCCCCCAGGGGAAATCACGTGGGCCCCCAGGGGAAATCACGTGGGCAAGGTGGGGCAATCACGTGGGCCAGGAGGAGCAATCACGTGGGCCCCCAGGGGAAATCACGTGGGCCCCCAGGGGAAATCACGTGGGCCAGGTGGGGCAATCACGTGGGCCAGGTGGGGAAATCACGTATGCCCCCAGGGCAAATCACGTGGGCCCCCAGGGGAAATCACGTGGGCCCCCACGGGAAATCACGTGGTCCCCCAGGGGAAATCACGTGGGCCTCCAGGGGAAATCACGTGGGCCAGGTGGTGCAATCACGTGGGGCCCCAGGGGAAATCACGTGGGCCCGGTGTGGCAATCACGTGGGCCAGGTGGGGAAATCACGTGGGCCCCCAGGGGAAATCACGTGGGCCCCCAGGGGAAATCACGTGGGCCCCCAGGGGATATCACGTGGGCCCCCAGGGTAAATCACGTGGGCCCCCAGGGGAAATCACGTGGGCCCCCAGGGGAAATCACGTGGGCCCCCAGGGGAAATCACGTGGCCCCCAGGCGAAATCACGTGGGCCCCCAGGGGAAATCACGTGGGCCCCCACGGGAAATCACGTGGTCCCCCAGGGGAAATCACGTGGGCCTCCAGGGGAAATCACGTCGGCCAGGTGGGGCAATCACGTGGGGCCCCAGGGGAAATCACGTGGGCCCCCAGGGGAAATCACGTGGGCCCCCAGGGGAAATCACGTGGGCCCCCAGGGGAAATCACGTGGGCCCCCAGGGGAAATCACGTGTGCCTCCAGGGGAAATCACATGGGCCCCCAGGGGAAATCACGTGGGCCCCCAGGGGAAATCACGTGGGCCCCCAGGGGAAATCACGTGGGCCCCCAGGGGAAATCACGTGGGCCCCCAGGGGAAATCACGTGGGCCAGGTGTGGCAATCACGTGGGCCAGGTGGGGCAATCACGTGGGCCAGGTGGAGCAATCACGTGGGCCCCCAGGGGAAATCACGTGGGCCCCCAGGGGAAATCACGTGGGCCAGGTGGGGCAATCACGTGGGCCAGGTGGAGCAATCACGTGGGCCCCCAGGGGAAATCACGTGGGCCAGGTGGGGCAATCACGTGGGACAGGTGGAGCAATCACGTGGGCCCCCAGGGGAAATCACGTGGGCCCCCAGGGGAAATCACGTAGGCCCCCAGGGGAAATCACGAGGGCACCCAGGGGAAATCACGTGGGCCCCCAGGGGAAATCACGTGGGCCCCCAGGGGAAATCACGTGGGCCCCCAGGGGAAATCACGTTGGCCAGGTGGGGCAATCACGTGGGCCCCCAGGTGAAATCACGTGGGCCCCCAGGGGAAATCACGTGGGCCCCCAGGGGAAATCACGTGGGCCCCCAGGGGAAATCACGTGGGCCCCCAGGGGAAATCACGTGGGCCCCCAGGGGAAATCACGTGGGCCCCCAGGGGAAATCACGTGTGCCCCCAGGGGAAATCACGTGGGCCCCAGGGGAAATCACGTGGGCCCGGTGTGGCAATCACGTGGGCCAGGTGGGGAAATCACGTGGGCCCCCAGGGGAAATCACGTGGGCCCCCAGGGGAAATCACGTGGGCCCCCAGGGGAAATCCCGAGGGCCGCCTGGGGAAATCACGTGGGCCCCCAGGGGAAATCACGTGGGCCCCCAGGGGAAATCACGTGTGCCCCCAGGGGAAATCACGTGGGCCAGGTGGGGCAATCACAAGGGCCAGGTGGGGAAATCACGTGGGCCCCCAGGGGAAACCATGTGGGCCCCCAGGGGAAATCACGTGGGCCCCCAGGGGAAATCACGTGGGCCGCCTGGGGAAATCACGTGGCCCCCCAGGGGAAATCACGTGGGCCGCCTGGGGAAATCACGTGGGCTCCCAGGGGAAAACACGTGGGCCCCCAGGGGAAATCACGTGGGCCCCCAGGGGAAATCACGTGGGCCAGGTGGTGCAATCACATGGGCCAGGTGGGGAAATCACCTTGGCCCCCAGGGGAAATCATGTGGGCCCCAAGGGGAAATCACGTGGGCCCCCAGGGGAAAACACGTGGGCCCCCAGGGGAAATCACGTGGGCCCCCAGGGGAAATCACGTGGGCCCCCAGGGGAAATCACGTGGGCCAGGTGGGGCAATCACGTGGGCCAGGTGGGGCAATCACGTGGGCCCCCAGGGGAAATCACGTGGGCCCCCAGGGGAAATCACATGGCCCCCAGGGGAAATCACGTGGGCCCCCAGGGGAAATCACGTGGGCCCCCACGGGAAATCACGTGGTCCCCCAGGGGAAATCACGTGGGCCTCCAGGGGAAATCACGTGGGCCAAGTGGGGCAATCACGTGGGGCCCCAGGGGAAATCACGTGGGCCCCCAGGGGAAATCACGTGGGCCCCCAGGGGAAATCACGTGGGCCCCCAGGGGAAATCACGTGGGCCCCCAGGGGAAATCACGTGGGCCAGGTGGGGCAATCACGTGGGCCAGGTGGAGCAATCACGTTGGCCCCCAGGGGAAATCACGTGGGCCAGGTGGGGCAATCACGTGGGCCAGGTGGAGCAATCACGTGGGCCCCCAGGGGAAATCACGTGGGCCAGGTGGGGCAATCACGTGGGCCAGGTGTGGCAATCACGGGGGCCAGGTGGAGCAATCACGTGGGCCCCCAGGGGAAATCACGTGGGCCCCCTGGGGAAATCACGTGGGCCCCCAGGGGAAATCACGTGGGCCAGGTGGGGAAATCACGTGGGCCAGGTGGAGCAATCACGTGGGCCCCCAGGGGAAATCACGTGGGCCCCCAGGGGAAATCACGTGGGCCCCCAGGGGAAATCACGTGGGCCAGGTGGGGCAATCACGTGGGCCATGTGGAGCAATCACGTGGGCCCCCAGGGGAAATCACGTTGGCCCCCAGGGGAAATCACGTGGGCCCCCAGGGGAAATCACGTGGGCCCCCAGGGGAAATCACGTGGGCCCCCAGGGGAAATCACGTGGGCCCCCAGGGGAAATCACGTGGGCCCCCAGGGGAAATCACGTGGGCCCCCAGGGGAAATCACGTGGGCCCCCAGGGGAAATCACGTTGGCCAGGTGGGGCAATCACGTGGGCCCCCAGGTGAAATCACGTGGGCCCCCAGGGGAAATCACGTGGGCCCCCACGGGAAATAACGTGGTCCCCCAGGGGAAATCACGTGGGCCTCCAGGGGAAATCACGTGGGCCAGGTGGGGCAATCACGTGGGGCCCCAGGGGAAATCACGTGGGCCCCCAGGGGAAATCACATGGGCCCCCAGGGGAAATCACGTGGGCCCCCAGGGGAAATCACGTGGGCCCCCAGGGGAAATCACGTGGGCCCCCAGGGGAAATCACGTGGGCCAGGTGGGGCAATCACGTGGGCCAGGTGGAGCAATCACGTGGGCCCCCAGGGGAATTCACGTGGGCCCCCAGGGGAAATCACGTGGGCCCCCAGGGGAAATCACGTGGGCCAGGTGGGGCAATCATGTGGGCCATGTGGAGCAATCACGTGGGCCCCCAGGGGAAATCACGTTGGCCCCCAGGGGAAATCACGTGGGCCCCCAGGGGAAATCACGTGGGCCCCCAGGGGAAATCACGTGGGCCCCCAGGGGAAATCACGTGGGCCAGTTGGGGCATTCACGTGGGCCAGGTGGAGCAATCACGTGGGCTCCCAGGGGAAATCACGTGGGCCCCCAGGGGAAATCACGTGGGCCCCCAGGGGAAATCACGTGGGCCCCCAGGGGAAATCACGTGGGCCCCAAGGGGAAATCACGTGGGCCCCCAGGGGAAATCACGTGGGCCCCCAGGGGAAATCACGTGGGCCCGCAGGGGAAATCACGTGGGCCCCAGGGGAAATCACGGGGGCCCCCAGGGGAAATCACGTGGGCCAGGTGGGGCAATCACGTGGGCCAGGTGGAGCAATCACGTGGGCCCCCAGGGGAAATCACGTGGGCACCCAGGGGAAATCACGTGGGCCCCCAGGGGAAATCACGTAGGCCAGGTGGGGCAATCACGTGGGCCAGGTGGGGCAATGACGTGCGCCCCCAGGTGAAATCACGTGGGCCCCCAGGGGAAATCACGTGGGCCCCCAGCGGAAATCACGTGGCCCCCAGGGGAAATCACGTGGGCCCCCAGGGGAAATCACGTGGGCCAGGTGTGGCAATCACGTGGGCCAGGTGGGGCAATCACGTGGGCCAGGTGGAGCAATCACGTGGGCCCCCAGGGGAAATCACGTGGGCCCCCAGGGGAAATCACGTGGGCCCCCAGGGGAAATCACGTGGGCTCCCAGGGGAAATCACGTGGGCCCGCAGGGGAAATCACGTGGGCCCCAGGGGAAATCACGTGGGCCCCCAGGGGAAATCACGTGTGCCCCCAGGGGAAATCACGTGGGCCAGGTGGGGCAATCACATGGGCCAGGTGGGGAAATCACGTGGGCCCCCAGGGGAAACCATGTGGACCCCCAGGGGAAATCACGTGGGCCCCCAGGGGAAATCACGTGGGCCGCCTGGGGAAATCACGTGGGCCCCCAGGGGAAATCACGTGGGCCCCCAGGGGAAATCAGGTAGGCCAGGTGGGGCAATCACGTGAGCCCCCAGGGCAAATCACATGGGCCCCCAGGGGAAATCACGTGGGCCCCCAGGGGAAATCACGTAGGCCCCCAGGGGAAATCACGTGGGCCCCCAGGGGAAATCACGTAGGCCCCCAGGGGAAATCACGTGGGCCCCCAGGGGAAATCACGTGGGCCCTCAGGGGAAATCACGTGGGCCCCCAGGGGAAATCACGTGGGCCCCCAGGGGAAATCACGTGGGCCCCCAGGGGAAATCTCGTGGGCCCCCAGGGGAAATCACGTGGGCCCGGTGGGGCAATCACGTGGGCCAGGTGGGGAAATCACGTGGGCCCCCAGGGGAAATCACGTGGGCCCCCAGGGGAAATCACGTGGGCCCCCAGGGGAAATCACGTGGGCCCCCAGGGGAAATCACGTGGGCCCCCAGGGGAAATCACGTGGGCCCCCAGGGGAAATCACGTGGGCCAGGTGTGGCAATCACGTGGGCCAGGTGGGGCAATCACGTGGGCCAGGTGGAGCAATCACGTGGGCCCCCAGGGTAAATCACGTGGGCCCCCAGGGAAATCACGTGGGCCCCCAGGGGAAATCACGTGGGCCCCCAGGGCAAATCACGTGGGCCCCCAGGGGAAATGACGTGGGCCCCCAGGGAAAATCACGTGGGACCCCAGGGGAAATCACGTGGGCTCCCAGGGGAAATCACGTGGGCCCCCAGGGGAAATCACGTTGGCCCGCAGGGGAAATCACGTGGGCCCCCTGGGGAAATCACGTGGGCCCCCAGGGGAAATCACGTGGGCCAGGTGGGGCAGTCACATGTGCCAGGTGGGGAAATCACGTGGGCCCCCAGGTGAAATCACGTGGGCCCCCAGGGGAAATCACGAGGGCCCCCAGGGTAAATCACGTGGGCCCCCAGGGGAAATCACGTTGGCCAGGTGGGGCAATCACGTGGGCCCCCAGGTGAAATCACGTGGGCCCCCAGGGGAAATCACGTGGGACCCCACGGGAAATCACGTGGTCCCCCAGGGGAAATCACGTTGGCCTCCAGGGGAAATCACGTGGGCCAGGTGGGGCAATCACGTGGGGCCCCAGGGGAAATCACGTGGGCCCCCAGGGGAAATCACGTGGGCCCCCAGGGGAAATCACGTGGGCCCCCAGGGGAAATCACGTGGGCCCCCAGGGGAAATCACGTGGGCCCCCAGGGGAAATCACGTGGGCACCCAGGGGAAATCACGTGGGCCCCCAGGGGAAATCACGTGGGCCCGCAGGGGAAATCACGTGGGCCCCCAGGGGAAATCACGTGGGCCCCCAGGGGAAATCACGTGGGCCAGGTGGGGCAATCACGTGGGCCAGGTGGAGCAATCACGTGGGCCTCCAGGGGAAATCACGTGGGCCCCAGGGGAAATCACGTGGGCCCCCAGGGGAAATCACGTGGGGCCCCACTGGAAATCACGTGGGCCCCCAGGGGAAATCACGTGGGCCCCCAGGGGAAATCACGTGGGCCCCCAGGGGAAATCACGTGGTCCAGGTGGGGCAATCACGTGGGCCAAGTGGGGCAATCACGTGGGCCCCCAGGCGAAATCACGTGGGCCCCCAGGGCAAATCACGTGGGCCCCCAAGGGAAATCACGTGGGCCCCCAGGGGAAATCACGTGGGCCCCCAGGGGAAATCACGTGGGCCCCCAGGGGAAATCACGTGGGCCCCCAGGGGAAATCACGAGGGCCCCCAGTGGAAATCACGTGGGCCCCCAGGGGAAATCACGTGGTCCAGGTGGGGCAATCACGTGGGCCAAGTGGGGCAATCACGTGGGCCCCCAGGCGAAATCACGTGGGCCCCCAGGGCAAATCACGTGGGCCCCCAAGGGAAATCACGTGGGCCCCCAGGGGAAATCACGTGGGCCCCCAGGGGAAATCACGTGGGCCCCCAGGGGAAATCACGTGGGCCCCCAGGGGAAATCACGTGGGCCCCCAGGGGAAATCACGTGGGCCAGGTGGGGCAATCACGTGGGCCCCCAGGGGAAATCACGTGGGCCAGGTGGAGCAATCACGTGGGCCCCCAGGGGAAATCACGTGGGCCCCCAGGGGAAATCACGTGGGCCCCCAGGGGAAATTACGTGGGCCTCCAGGGGAAATCACGTGGTCCAGGTGGGGCAATCACGTGGGCCAGGTGGAGCAATCACGTGGGCCCCAGAGGGGAAATCACGTGGGCCCCCAGGGGAAATCACGTGGGCCCCCAGGGGAAATCACGTGGGCCAGGTGGGGCAATCACGTGGGCCCCCAGGTGAAGTCACGTGGGCCCCCAGGGGAAATCACGTGGGCACCCAGGGGAAATCACGTGGGCCCCCAGGGGAAATCACGTGGGCCCCCAGGGGAAATCACGTGGGCCCCCAGGGGAAATCACGTGGGCCCCCAGGGGAAATCACGTAGGCCCCCAGGGGAAATCACGTGGGCCCCCAGGGGAAATCACGTGGGCCCCCAGGGGAAATCACGTGGGCCCCCAGGGGAAATCACGTGTGCCCCCAGGGGAAATCTCGTGGGCCCCCAGGGGAAATCACGTGGGCCCCCAGGGGAAATCACGTGGGCCATGTGGGGAAATCACGGGGGCCCCCAGGGGAAATCACGTGGGCCAGGTGGGGCAATCACGTGGGCCAGGTGGAGCAATCACGTGGGCCCCCAGGGGAAATCACGTGGGCCCCCAGGGGAAATCACGTGGGCCCCCAGGGGAAATCACGTGGGCCCCCAGGGGAAATCACGTGGGCCCCCAGGGGAAATCAGGTAGGCCAGGTGGGGCAATCACGTGGGCCCCCAGGGCAAATCACGTGGGCCCCCAGGGGAAATCACGTGGGCCCCCAGGGGAAATCACGTAGGCCCCCAGGGGAAATCACGTGGGCCCCCAGGGGAAATCACGTAGGCCCCCAGGGGAAATCACGTGGGCCCCCAGGGGAAATCACGTGGGCCCTCAGGGGAAATCACGTGGGCCCCCAGGGGAAATCACGTGGGCCCCCAGGGGAAATCACGTGGGCCCCCAGGGGAAATCTCGTGGGCCCCCAGGGGAAATCACGTGGGCCCGGTGGGGCAATCACGTGGGCCAGGTGGGGAAATCACGTGGGCCCCCAGGGGAAATCACGTGGGCCCCCAGGGGAAATCACGTGGGCCCCCAGGGGAAATCACGTGGGCCCCCAGGGGAAATCACGTGGGCCCCCAGGGGAAATCACGTGGGCCCCCAGGGGAAATCACGTGGGCCAGGTGTGGCAATCACGTGGGCCAGGTGGGGCAATCACGTGGGCCAGGTGGGGCAATCACGTGGGCCCCCAGGGTAAATCACGTGGGCCCCCAGGGAAATCACGTGGGCCCCCAGGGGAAATCACGTGGGCCCCCAGGGCAAATCACGTGGGCCCCCAGGGGAAATGACGTGGGCCCCCAGGGAAAATCACGTGGGACCCCAGGGGAAATCACGTGGGCTCCCAGGGGAAATCACGTGGGCCCCCAGGGGAAATCACGTTGGCCCGCAGGGGAAATCACGTGGGCCCCCTGGGGAAATCACGTGGGCCCCCAGGGGAAATCACGTGGGCCAGGTGGGGCAGTCACATGTGCCAGGTGGGGAAATCACGTGGGCCCCCAGGTGAAATCACGTGGGCCCCCAGGGGAAATCACGTGGGCCCCCAGGGGAAATCACGTGGGCACCCAGGGGAAATCAAGTGGGCCCCCAGGGGAAATCACGTGGGCCCACAGGGGAAATCACGTGGGCCCCCAGGGGAAATCACGTGGGCCCCCAGGGGAAATCACGTGGGCCCCCAGGGGAAATCACGTGGGCCCCCAGGGGAAATCACGTGGGCCCCCAGGGGAAATCACGTGGGCCCGGTGGGGCAATCACGTGGGCCAGGTGGGGAAATCACGTGGGCCCCCAGGGGAAATCACGTGGTCCCCCAGGGGAAATCACGTGGGCCCCCAGGGGAAATCACGTGGGCCCCCAGGGGAAATCACGTGGGCCCCCAGGGGAAATCACGTGGGCCCCCAGGGGAAATCACGTGGGCCCCCAGGGGAAATCACGTGGGCCAGGTGTGGCAATCACGTGGGCCAGGTGTGGCAATCACGTGGGCCAGGTGGAGCAATCACGTGGGCCCCCAGGGGAAATCACGTGGGCCCCCAGGGGAAATCACGTTGTCCCCCAGGGGAAATCACGTGGGCTCCCAGGGGAAATCACGTGGGCCCCCAGGGGAAATCACGTGGGCCCCCAGGGGAAATCACGTGGGCCAGGTGGGGCAATCACATGGGCCAGGTGGGGAAATCACGTGGGCCCCCAGGGGAAATCATGTGGGCCCCAAGGGGAAATCACGTGGGCCCCCAGGGGAAAACACGTGGGCCCCCAGGGGAAATCACGTGGGCCCCCAGGGGAAATCACGTGGGCCCCCAGGGGAAATCACGTGGGCCAGGTGGGGCAATCACGTGGGCCAGGTGGGGCAATCACGTGGGCCCCCAGGGGAAATCACGTGGGCCCCCAGGGGAAATCACATGGCCCCCAGGGGAAATCACGTGGGCCCCCAGGGGAAATCACGTGGGCCCCCACGGGAAATCACGTGGTCCCCCAGGGGAAATCACGTGGGCCTCCAGGGGAAATCACGTGGGCCAGGTGGGGCAATCACGTGGGGCCCCAGGGGAAATCACGTGGGCCCCCAGGGGAAATCACGTGGGCCCCCAGGGGAAATCACGTGGGCCCCCAGGGGAAATCACGTGGGCCCCCAGGGGAAATCACGTGGGCCAGGTGTGGCAATCACGTGGGCCAGGTGGAGCAATCACGTTGGCCCCCAGGGGAAATCACGTGGGCCAGGTGGGGCAATCACGTGGGCCAGGTGGAGCAATCACGTGGGCCCCCAGGGGAAATCACGTGGGCCAGGTGGGGCAATCACGTGGGCCAGGTGTGGCAATCACGGGGGCCAGGTGGAGCAATCACGTGGGCCCCCAGGGGAAATCACGTGGGCCCCCTGGGGAAATCACGTGGGTCCCCAGGGGAAATCACGTGGGCCAGGTGGGGAAATCACGTGGGCCAGGTGGAGCAATCACGTGGGCCCCCAGGGGAAATCACGTGGGCCCCCAGGGGAAATCACGTGGGCCCCCAGGGGAAATCACGTGGGCCAGGTGGGGCAATCACGTGGGCCATGTGGAGCAATCACGTGGGCCCCCAGGGGAAATCACGTTGGCCCCCAGGGGAAATCACGTGGGCCCCCAGGGGAAATCACGTGGGCCCCCAGGGGAAATCACGTGGGCCCCCAGGGGAAATCACGTGGGCCCCCAGGGGAAATCACGTGGGCCAGGTGGGGCAATCACGTGGGCCAGGTGGAGCAATCACGTGGGCTCCCAGGGGAAATCACGTGGGCCCCCAGGGGAAATCACGTGGGCCCCCAGGGGAAATCACGTGGGCCCCCAGGGGAAATCACGTGGGCCCCCAGGGGAAATCACGTGGGCCCCCAGGGGAAATCACGTGGGCCCCCAGGGGAAATCACGTGGGCCCGCAGGGGAAATCACGTGGGCCCCCAGGGGAAATCACGGGGGCCCCCAGGGGAAATCACGTGGGCCAGGTGGGGCAATCACGTGGGCCAGGTGGAGCAATCACGTGGGCCCCCAGAGGAAATCACGTGGGCATCCAGGGGAAATCACGTGGGCCCCCAGGGGAAATCACGTAGGCCAGGTGGGGCAATCACGTGGGCCCCCAGGGCAAATCACGTGGGCCCCCAAGGGAAATCACGTGGGCCCCCAGGGGAAATCACCTGGGCCCCCAGGGGAAATCACGTGGGCCCCCAGGGGAAATCACGTGGGCCCCCAGGGGAAATCTCGTGGGCCAGGTGGGGCAATCACGTGGGGCATGTGGGGCAATCACGTGGGCCCCCAGGGGAAATCACGTGGGCCCCCAGGGGAAATCACGTGGGCCCCCAGGGGAAATCACGTGGGCCCCCAGGGGAAATCATGTAGGCCAGGTGGGGCAATCACGTGGGCCAGGTGGGGCAATCATGTGGGCCCCCAGGTGAAATCACGTGGGCCCCCAGGGGAAATCACGTGGGCCCCCAGCGGAAATCACGTGGCCCCCAGGGGAAATCACGTGGTCCCCCAGGGGAAATCACGTGGGCCTCCAGGGGAAATCACGTGGGCCAGGTGGGGCAATCACGTGGGCCCCAAGGGGAAATCACGTGGGCCCCCAGGGGAAATCACGTGGGCCCCCAGGGGAAATCACGTGTGCCTCCAGGGGAAATCACGTGGGCCCCCAGGGGAAATCACGTGGGCCCCCAGGGGAAATCACGTGGGCCCCCAGGGGAAATCACGTGGGCCCCCAGGGGAAATCACGTGGGCCCCCAGGGGAAATCACGTGGGCCAGGTGGGGCAATCACGTGGGCCCCCAGGTGAAATCACGTGGGCCCCCAGGGGAAATCACGTGGGCCCCCAGGGGAAATCACGTGGGCCCCCAGGGGAAATCACGTGGGCCCCCAGGGGAAATCACGTGGGCCCCCAGGGGAAATCACGTGGGCCCCCAGGGGAAATCACGTGGGCCCCCAGGGGAAATCACTTGGGCCCCCAGGGGAAATCACGTGTGCCCCCAGGGGAAATCACGTGGGCCCCCAGGGGAAATCACGTGGGCCCGGTTGGGCAATCACGTGGGCAGGTGGGGAAATCACGTGGGCCCCCAGGGGAAATCACGTGGGCTGCCTGGGGAAATCACGTGGGCCGCCTGGGGAAATCACGTGGGCCCCCAGGGGAAATCACGTGGGCCCCCAGGGGAAATCACGTGGGCCCCCAGGGGAAATCACGTGGGCCAGGTGTGGCAATCACGTGGGCCAGGTGGGGCAATCACGTGGGCCAGGTGGAGCAATCACGTGGGCCCCCAGGGGAAATCACGTGGGCCCCCAGGGGAAATCACGTGGGCCCCCAGGGGAAATCACGTGGGCCCCCAGGGGAAATCACGTGGGCCCCCAGGGGAAATCACGTGGGCCCCCAGGGGAAATCACGTGGGCCCCCAGGGGAAATCACGTGGGCCAGGTGGGGCAATCACGTGGGCCAGGTGGGGAAATCACGTGGGCCCCCAGGGGAAATCACGTGGGCCCCCAGGGGAAATCACGTGGGCCCCCAGGGGAAATCACGTGGGCCGCCAGGGGAAATCACGTGGGCCCCCAGGGGAAATCACGTGGGCCCCCAGGGGAAATCACGTGGGCCCCCAGGGGAAATCACGTGGGCCAGGTGGGGCAATCACGTGGGCCAGGTGGGGCAATCACGTGGGCCCCCAGGGGAAATCACGTGGGCCCCCAGGGGAAATCACGTGGCCCCCAGGGGAAATCACGTGGGCCCCAAGGGGAAATCACGTGGGCCCCCACGGGAAATCACGTGGTCCACGAGGGGAAATCACGTGGGCCTCCAGGGGAAATCACGTGGGCCAGGTGGGGCAATCACGTGGGCCCCCAGGGGAAATCACGTGGGCCCCCAGGGGAAATCACGTGGGCCCCCAGGGGAAATCACGTGTGCCTCCAGGGGAAATCACGTGGGCCCCCAGGGGAAATCACGTGGGCCCCCAGGGGAAATCACGTGGGCCCCCAGGGGAAATCACGTGGGCCCCCAGGGGAAATCACGTGGGCCCCCAGGGGAAATCACGTGGGCCAGGTGGGGCAATCACGTGGGCCAGGTGGGGCAATCACGTGGGCCCCCAGGGGAAATCACGTATGCTCCCAGGGGAAATCACGTGGGCCCCCAGGGGAAATCACGTGGGCCCCCACGGGAAATCACGTGGTCCCCCAGGGGAAATCACGTGGGCCTCCAGGGGAAATCACGTGGGCCAGGTGGTGCAATCACGTGGGGCAACAGGGGAAATCACGTGGGCCCCCAGGGGAAATCACGTGGGCCCCCAGGGGAAATCACGTGGGCCCCCAGGGGAAATCACGTGGGCCCCCAGGGGAAATCACGTGGGCCCCCAGGGGATATCACGTGGGCCCCCAGGGGAAATCACGTGGGCCCCCAGGGGAAATCACGTGGGCCCCCATGGGAAATCACGTGGGCCCCCAGGGGAAATCACGTGAGCCCCCAGGGGAAATCACGTGGTCCCCCAGGGGAAATCACGTGGGCCTCCAGGGGAAATCACGTATGCCCCCAGGGGAAATCACGTGGGCCCCCAGGGGAAATCACGTGGGCCCCCACGGGAAATCACGTGGTCCCCCAGGGGAAATCACGTGGGCCTCCAGGGGAAATCACGTGGGCCAGGTGGGGCAATCACGTGGCCCCAGGGAAATCACGTGGGCCCCCAGGGGAAATCACGTGGGCCCCCAGGGGAAATCACGTGGGCCCCCAGGGGAAATCACGTGGGCCCCCAGGGGAAATCACGTGGGCCAGGTGGGGCAATCACGTGGGCCAGGTGGGGCAATCACGTGGGCCCCCAGGGAAATCACGTGGGCCCCCAGGGGAAATCACGTGGGCCCCCAGGGGAAATCACGTGGGCCCCCAGGGGAAATCACGTGGGCCCCCAGGGGAAATCACGTGGGCCCCCAGGGGAAATCACGTGGGCCCCCAGGGGAAATCACGTGGGCCAGGTGGGGCAATCACGTGGGCCCCAGGGGAAATCACGTGGGCCCCCAGGGGAAATCACGTGGGCCCCCAGGGGAAATCACGTGGGCCCCCAGGGGAAATCACGTGGGCCCCCAGGGGAAATCACGTGGGCCCCCAGGGGAAATCACGTGGGCCAGGTGGGGCAATCACGTGGGCCAGGTGGAGCAATCACGTGGGCCCCCAGGGGAAATCACGTGGGCCCCCAGGGGAAATCACGTGGGCCAGGTGGGGCAATCACGTGGGCCAGGTGGCAATCACGTGGGCCAGGTGGGGCAATCACGTGGGCCCCCAGGGGAAATCACGTGGGCCCCCAGGGGAAATCACGTGGGCCCCCAGGGGAAATCACGTGGGCCCCCAGGGGAAATCACGTGGGCCCCCAGGGGAAATCACGTGGGCCCCCAGGGGAAATCACGTGGGCCCCCAGGGGAAATCACGTGGGCCCCCAGGGGAAATCACGTGGGCCCCCAGGGGAAATCACGTGGGCCCCCAGGGGAAATCACGTGGGCCAGGTGGGCAATCACGTGTGTCAGGTGGAGCAATCACGTGGGCCCCCAGGGGAAATCACGTGGGCCCCCAGGGGAAATCACGTGGGCCCCCAGGGGAAATCACGTGGGCCAGGTGGGGCAATCACGTGGGCCACCAGGTGAAATCACGTGGGCCCCCAGGGGAAATCACGTGGGCACCCAGGGGAAATCACGTGGGCCCCCAGGGGAAATCACGTGGGCCAGGTGGGGCAATCACGTGGGCCCCAGGGGAAATCACGTGGGCCCCCAGGGGAAATCACGTGGGCCCCCAGGGGAAATCACGTGGGCCCCCAGGGGAAATCACGTGGGCCCCCAGGGGAAATCACGTGGGCCCCCAGGGGAAATCACGTGGGCCCCCAGGGGAAATCACGTGGGCCCCCAGGGGAAATCACGTGGGCCCCCAGGGGAAATCACGTGGGCCAGGTGGGGCAATCACGTGGGCCAGGTGGAGCAATCACGTGGGCCCCCAGGGGAAATCACGTGGGCCCCCAGGTGAAATCACGTGGGCCCCCAGGGGAAATCACGTGGGCCCCCAGGGAAAATCACGTGGGCCCCCAGGGGAAATCACGTGGGCCCCCAGGGGAAATCACGTGGGCCCCCAGGGGAAATAACGTGGGCCCCCAGGGGAAATCACGTGGGCCCCCAGGGGAAATCACGTGGGCCCCCAGGGGAAATCACGTGGGCCCCCAGGGGAAATCACGTGGGCCAGGTGGGGCAATCACGTGGGCCAGGTGGAGCAATCACGTGGGCCCCCAGGGGAAATCACGTGGGCCCCCAGGGGAAATCACGTAGGCCCCCAGGGGAAATCACGTGGGCACCCAGGGGAAATCACGTGGGCCCCCAGGGGAAATCACGTGGGCCCCCAGGGGAAATCACGTGGGCCCCCAGGGGAAATCACGTGGGCCCCCAGGGGAAATCACGTGGGACCCCAGGGGAAATCACGTGGGCCCCCAGGGGAAATCACGTGGGCCAGGTGGGGCAATCACGTGCGCCAGGTGGAGCAATCACGTGGGCCCCCAGGGGAAATCACGTGGTCCCCCAGGGGAAATCACGTGGGCCCCCAGGGGAAATCACGTGGGGCCCCAGGGGAAATCACGTGGGCCCCCAGGGGAAATCACGTGGGCCCCCACGGGAAATCACGTGGTCCCCCAGGGGAAATCACGTGGGCCTCCAGGGGAAATCACGTGGGCCAGGTGGGGCAATCACGTTGGACCCCATGGGAAATCACGTGGGCCCCCAGGGGAAATCACGTGGGCCCCCAGGGGAAATCACGTCGGCCCCCAGGGGAAATCACGTGGACCCCCAGGGGAAATCACGTGGGCCAGGTGGGGCAATCACGTGGGCCAGGTGGGGCAATCACGTGGGCCCCCAGGGAAATCACGTGGGCCCCCAGGGGAAATCAGGTGGGCCCCCAGGGGAAATCACGTGGGAACCCAGGGGAAATCACGTGGGCCCCCACGGGAAATCACGTGGTCCCCCAGGGGAAATCACGTGGGCCTCCAGGGGAAATCACGTGGGCCAGGTGGGGCAATCACGTGGTGCCCCAGCGGAAATCACGTGGGCCCCCAGGGGAAATCACATGGGCCCCCAGGGGAAATAACGTGGGCCCCCAGGGGAAATCACGTGGGCCCCCAGTGGAAATCACGTGGGCCCCCAGGGGAAATCACGTGGGCCAGGTGGGGCAATCACGTGGGCCAGGTGGAGCAATCACGTGGGCCCCCAGGGGAAATCACGTGGGACCCCAGGGGAAATCACGTGGGCCAGGTGGGGCAATCACGTGGGCCAGGTGTGCCAATCACGTGGGCCAGGTGGAGCAATCACGTGGGCCCCCAGGGGAAATCACGTGGGCCCCCAGGGGAAATCACGTGGGCCCCCAGGGGAAATCACGTGGGCCCCCAGGGGAAATCACGTGGGCCCCCAGGGGAAATCACGTGGGCCCCCAGGGGAAATCACGTGGGCCCCCAGGGGAAATCACGTGGGCCCCCAGGGGAAATCACGTGGGCCCCCAGGGGAAATCACGTGGGCCCCCAGGGGAAATCACGTGGGCCAGGTGGGGCAATCACGTGGGCCAGGTGGAGCAATCACGTGGGCCCCCAGGGGAAATCACGTGGGCCCCCAGGGGAAATCACGTGGGCCCCCAGGGGAAATCACGTGGGCCAGGTGGGGCAATCACGTGGGCCCCCAGGTGAAATCACGTGGGCCCCCAGGGGAAATCACGTGGGCACCCAGGGGAAATCACGTGGGCCCCCAGGGGAAATCACGTGGGCCAGGTGGGGCAATCACGTGGGGCCCCAGGGGAAATCACGTGGGCCCCCAGGGGAAATCACGTGGGCCCCCAGGGTAAATCACGTGGGCCCCCAGGGGAAATCACGTGGGCCCCCAGGGGAAATCACGTGGGCCCCCAGGGTAAATCACGTGGGCCCCCAGGGGAAATCACGTGGTCCCCCAGGGGAAATCACGTGGGCCCCCAGGGGAAATCACGTGGGCCAGGTGGGGCAATCACGTGGGCCAGGTGGAGCAATCACGTGGGCCCCCAGGGGAAATCACGTGGGCCCCCAGGTGAAATCACGTGGGCCCCCAGGGGAAATCACGTGGGCCCCCAGGGAAAATCACGTGTTCCCCCAGGGGAAATCACGTGGGCCCCCAGGGGAAATCACGTGGGCCCCCAGGGGAAATAACGTGGGCCCCCAGGGGAAATCACGTGGGCCCCCAGGGGAAATCACGAGGGCCCCCAGGGGAAATCACGTGGGCCCCCAGGGGAAATCACGTGGGCCAGGTGGGGCAATCACGTGCGCCAGGTGGAGCAATCACGTGGGCCCCCAGGGGAAATCACGTGGTCCCCCAGGGGAAATCACGTGGGCCCCCAGGGGAAATCACGTGGGGCCCCAGGGGAAATCACGTAGGCCCCCAGGGGAAATCACGTGGGCCCCCAGGGGAAATCACGTGGGACCCCAGGGGAAATCACGTGGGCCCCCAGGGGAAATCACGTGGGCCAGGTGGGGCAATCACGTGCGCCAGGTGGAGCAATCACGTGGGCCCCCAGGGGAAATCACGTGGTCCCCCAGGGGAAATCACGTGGGCCCCCAGGGGAAATCACGTGGGACCCCAGGGGAAATCACGTGGGCCCCCAGGGGAAATCACGTGGGCCAGGTGGGGCAATCACGTGGCCAGGTGGAGCAATCACGTGGGCCCCCAGGGGAAATCACGTGGGCCCCCAGGGGAAATCACGTAGGCCCCCAGGGGAAATCACGTGGGCACCCAGGGGAAATCACGTGGGCCCCCAGGGGAAATCACGTGGGCCCCCAGGGGAAATCACGTGGGCCCCCAGGGGAAATCACGTGGGCCCCCAGGGGAAATCACGTGGGACCCCAGGGGAAATCACGTGGGCCCCCAGGGGAAATCACGTGGGCCAGGTGGGGCAATCACGTGCGCCAGGTGGAGCAATCACGTGGGCCCCCAGGGGAAATCACGTGGTCCCCCAGGGGAAATCACGTGGGCCCCCAGGGGAAATCACGTGGGGCCCCAGGGGAAATCACGTGGGCCCCCAGGGGAAATCACGTGGGCCCCCAGGGGAAATCACGTGGGCCCCCAGGGGAAATCACGTGGGCCCCCAGGGGAAATCACGTGGGCCCCCAGGGGAAATCACGTGGGGCCCCAGGGGAAATCACGTGGGCCCCCAGGGGATATCACGTGGGCCCCCAGGGGAAATCACGTGGGCCCCCAGGGGAAATCACGTGGGCCCCCAGGGGAAATCACGCGGGCCAGGTGGGGCAATCACGTGGGCCAGGAGGAGCAATCACGTGGGCCCCCAGGGGAAATCACGTGGGCCCCCAGGGGAAATCACGTGGGCCAGGTGGGGCAATCACGTGGGCCAGGTGGGGAAATCACGTATGCCCCCAGGGGAAATCACGTGGGCCTCCAGGGGAAATCACGTGGGCCAGGTGGGGCAATCACGTGGGGCCCCAGGGGAAATCACGTGGGCCCCCAGGGGAAATCACATGGGCCCCCAGGGGAAATCACGTGGGCCCCCAGGGGAAATCACGTGGGCCCCCAGGGGAAATCACGTGGGCCCCCAGGGGAAATCACGTGGGCCAGGTGGGGCAATCACGTGGGCCAGGTGGAGCAATCACGTGGGCCCCCAGGGGAAATCACGTGGGCCCCCAGGGGAAATCACGTGGGCCCCCAGGGGAAATCACGTGGGCCAGGTGGGGCAATCATGTGGGCCATGTGGAGCAATCACGTGGGCCCCCAGGGGAAATCACGTGGGCCCCCAGGGGAAATCACGTGGGCCCCCAGGGGAAATCACGTGGGCCCCCAGGGGAAATCACGTGGGCCCCCAGGGGAAATCACGTGGGCCCCCAGGGGAAATCACGTGGGCCAGGTGGGGCAATCACGTGGGCCAGGTGGAGCAATCACGTGGGCTCCCAGGGGAAATCACGTGGGCCCCCAGGGGAAATCACGTGGGCCCCCAGGGGAAATCACGTGGGCCCCCAGGGGAAATCACGTGGGCCCCCAGGGGAAATCACGTGGGCCCCCAGTGGAAATCACGTGGGCCCCCAGGGGAAATCACGTGGGCCCGCAGGGGAAATCACGTGGGCCCCCAGGGGAAATCACGGGGGCCCCCAGGGGAAATCACGTGGGCCAGGTGGGGCAATCACGTGGGCCAGGTGGAGCAATCACGTGGGCCCCCAGGGGAAATCACGTGGGCACCCAGGGGAAATCACGTGGGCCCCCAGGGGAAATCACGTAGGCCAGGTGGGGCAATCACGTGGGCCCCCAGGGCAAATCACGTGGGCCCCCAAGGGAAATCACGTGGGCCCCCAGGGGAAATCACGTGGGCCCCCAGGGGAAATCACGTGGGCCCCCAGGGGAAATCACATGGGCCCCCAGGGTAAATCACGTGGGCCCCCAGGGGAAATCACGTGGGCCCCCAGGGGAAATCACGTGGGCCCCCAGGGGAAATCACGTGGGCCCCCAGGGGAAATCACGTGGGCTGCGTGGGGAAATCACGTGGGCCGCCTGGGGAAATCACGTGGGCCCCCAGGGGAAATCACGTGGGCCCCCAGGGGAAATCACGTGGGCCCCCAGGGGAAATCACGTGGGCCAGGTGTGGCAATCATGTGGGCCAGGTGGGGCAATCACGTGGGCCAGGTGGAGCAATCACGTGGGCCCCCAGGGGAAATCACGTGGGCCCCCAGGGGAAATCACGTGGGCTCCCAGGGGAAATCACGTGGACCCCCAGGGGAAATCACGTGGGCCCCCAGGGGAAATCACGTGGGCCCCCAAGGGAAATCACGTGTGCCCCCAGGGGAAATCACGTGGGCCAGGTGGGGCAATCACATGGGCCAGGTGGGGAAATCACGTGGGCCCCCAGGGGAAACCATGTGGGCCCCGAGGGGAAATCACGTGGGCCCCCAGGGGAAATCACGTGGGCCGCCTGGGGAAATCACGTGGGCCCCCAGGGGAAATCACGTGGGCCGCCTGGGGAAATCACGTGGGCCCCCAGGGGAAATCACGTCGGCCAGGTGGGGCAATCACGTGGGCCAGGTGGGGCAATCACGTGGGCCCCCAGGGGAAATCACGTGGGCCCCCAGGGGAAATCACGTGGCCCCCAGGGGAAATCACGTGGGCCCCAAGGGGAAATCACGTGGGCCCCCACGGGAAATCACGTGGTCCCCGAGGGGAAATCACGTGGGCCTCCAGGGGAAATCACGTGGGCCAGGTGGGGCAATCACGTGGGCCCCCAGGGGAAATCACGTGGGCCCCCAGGGGAAATCACGTGGGCCCCCAGGGGAAATCACGTGTGCCTCCAGGGGAAATCACGTGGGCCCCCAGGGGAAATCACGTGGGCCCCCAGGGGAAATCACGTGGGCCCCCAGGGGAAATCACGTGGGCCCCCAGGGGAAATCACGTGGGCCCCCAGGGGAAATCACGTGGGCCAGGTGGGGCAATCACGTGGGCCAGGTGGGGCAATCACGTGGGCCCCCAGGGGAAATCACGTATGCTCCCAGGGGAAATCACGTGGGCCCCCAGGGGAAATCACGTGGGCCCCCACGGGAAATCACGTGGTCCCCCAGGGGAAATCACGTGGGCCTCCAGGGGAAATCACGTGGGCCAGGTGGTGCAATCACGTGGGGCAACAGGGGAAATCACGTGGGCCCCCAGGGGAAATCACGTGGGCCCCCAGGGGAAATCACGTGGGCCCCCAGGGGAAATCACGTGGGCCCCCAGGGGAAATCACGTGGGCCCCCAGGGGATATCACGTGGGCCCCCAGGGGAAATCACGTGGGCCCCCAGGGGAAATCACGTGGGCCCCCATGGGAAATCACGTGGGCCCCCAGGGGAAATCACGTGGGCCCCCAGGGGAAATCACGTGGTCCCCCAGGGGAAATCACGTGGGCCCCCAGGGGAAATCACGTGGGCCCCCAGGGGAAATCACGTGGGCCCCCAGGGGAAATCACGTGGGCCAGGTGGGGCAATCACGTGGGCCAGGTGGAGCAATCACGTGGGCCCCCAGGGGAATTCACGTGGGCCCCCAGGGGAAATCACGTGGGCCCCCAGGGGAAATCACGTGGGCCAGGTGGGGCAATCATGTGGGCCATGTGGAGCAATCACGTGGGCCCCCAGGGGAAATCACGTTGGCCCCCAGGGGAAATCACGTGGGCCCCCAGGGGAAATCACGTGGGCCCCCAGGGGAAATCACGTGGGCCCCCAGGGGAAATCACGTGGGCCCCCAGGGGAAATCACGTGGGCCAGGTGGGGCAATCACGTGGGCCAGGTGGAGCAATCACGTGGGCTCCCAGGGGAAATCATGTGGGCCCCCAGGGGAAATCACGTGGGCCCCCAGGGGAAATCACGTGGGCCCCCAGGGGAAATCACGTGGGCCCCCAGGGGAAATCACGTGGGCCCCCAGTGGAAATCACGTGGGCCCCCAGGGGAAATCACGTGGGCCCGCAGGGGCAATCACGTGGGCCCCCAGGGGAAATCACGGGGGCCCCCAGGGGAAATCACGTGGGCCAGGTGGGGCAATCACGTGGGCCAGGTGGAGCAATCACGTGGGCCCCCAGGGGAAATCACGTGGGCACCCAGGGGAAATCACGTGGGCCCCCAGGGGAAATCACGTAGGCCAGGTGGGGCAATCACGTGGGCCCCCAGGGCAAATCATGTGGGCCCCCAAGGGAAATCACGTGGGCCCCCAGGGGAAATCACGTGGGCCCCCAGGGGAAATCACGTGGGCCCCCAGGGGAAATCACATGGGCCCCCAGGGTAAATCACGTGGGACCCCAGGGGAAATCACGTGGGCCCCCAGGGGAAATCACGTGGGCCCCCAGGGGAAATCACGTGGGCCCCCAGGGGAAATCTCGTGGGCCAGGTGGGGCAATCACGTGGGCCATGTGGGGCAATCACGTGGGCCCCCAGGGGAAATCACGTGGGCCCCCAGGGGAAATCACGTGGGCCCCCAGGGGAAATCACGTGGGCCCCCAGGGGAAATCATGTAGGCCAGGTGGGGCAATCACGTGGGCCAGGTGGGGCAATCACGTGGGCCCCCAGGTGAAATCACGTGGGCCCCCAGGGGAAATCACGTGGGCCCCCAGCGGAAATCACGTGGCCCCCAGGGGAAATCACGTGGTCCCCCAGGGGAAATCACGTGGGCCTCCAGGGGAAATCACGTGGGCCAGGTGGGGCAATCACGTGGGCCCCCAGGGGAAATCACGTGGGCCCCCAGGGGAAATCACGTGGGCCCCCAGGGGAAATCACGTGTGCCTCCAGGGGAAATCACGTGGGCCCCCAGGGGAAATCACGTGGGCCCCCAGGGGAAATCACGTGGGCCCCCAGGGGAAATCACGTGGGCCCACAGGGGAAATCACGTGGGCCCCCAGGGGAAATCACGTGGGCCAGGTGGGGCAATCACGTGGGCCCCCAGGTGAAATCACGTGGGCCCCCAGGTGAAATCACGTGGGCCCCCAGGGGAAATCACGTGGGCCCCCAGGGGAAATCACGTGGGCCCCCAGGGGAAATCACGTGGGCCCCCAGGGGAAATCACGTGGGCCCCCAGGGGAAATCACGTGGGCCCCCAGGGGAAATCACGTGGGCCCCCAGGGGAAATCACGTGGGCCCGGTTGGGCAATCACGTGGGCAGGTGGGGAAATCACGTGGGCCCCCAGGGGAAATCACGTGGGCTGCGTGGGGAAATCACGTGGGCCGCCTGGGGAAATCACGTGGGCCCCCAGGGGAAATCACGTGGGCCCCCAGGGGAAATCACGTGGGCCCCCAGGGGAAATCACGTGGGCCAGGTGTGGCAATCATGTGGGCCAGGTGGGGCAATCACGTGGGCCAGGTGGAGCAATCACGTGGGCCCCCAGGGGAAATCACGTGGGCCCCCAGGGGAAATCACGTGGGCTCCCAGGGGAAATCACGTGGGCCCCCAGGGGAAATCACGTGGGCCCCCAGGGGAAATCACGTGGGCCCCCAGGGGAAATCACGTGTGCCCCCAGGGGAAATCACGTGGGCCAGGTGGGGCAATCACCTGGGCCAGGTGGGGAAATCACGTGGGCCCCCAGGGGAAACCATGTGGGCCCCGAGGGGAAATCACGTGGGCCCCCAGGGGAAATCACGTGGGCCGCCTGGGGAAATCACGTGGGCCCCCAGGGGAAATCACGTGGGCCAGGTGGGGCAATCACGTGGGCCAGGTGGGGCAATCACGTGGGCCCCCAGGGGAAATCACGTGGGCCCCCAGGGGAAATCACGTGGCCCCCAGGGGAAATCACGTGGGCCCCAAGGGGAAATCACGTGGGCCCCCACGGGAAATCACGTGGTCCCCGAGGGGAAATCACGTGGGCCCCCAGGGGAAATCACGTGGGCCAGGTGGGGCAATCACGTGGGCCCCCAGGGGAAATCACGTGGGCCCCCAGGGGAAATCACGTGGGCCCCCAGGGGAAATCACGTGGGCCCCCAGGGGAAATCACGTGGGCCCCCAGGGGAAATCACGTGGGCCCCCAGGGGAAATCACGTGGGCCCCCAGGGGAAATCACGTGGGCCCCCAGGGGAAATCACGTGGGCCCCCAGGGGAAATCACGTGGGCCAGGTGGGGCAATCACGTGGGCCAGGTGGGGCAATCACGTGGGCCCCCAGGGGAAATCACGTATGCTCCCAGGGGAAATCACGTGGGCCCCCAGGGGAAATCACGTGGGCCCCCACGGGAAATCACGTGGTCCCCCAGGGGAAATCACGTGGGCCTCCAGGGGAAATCACGTGGGC
Source organism: Rupicapra rupicapra (assembly GCA_963981305.1). Lineage (NCBI taxonomy): Eukaryota > Metazoa > Chordata > Mammalia > Artiodactyla > Bovidae > Rupicapra > Rupicapra rupicapra. The sequence continues at coordinate 62,635,237 of OZ022290.1, forward strand.
CAGGTGGTGCAATCACGTGGGGCAACAGGGGAAATCACGTGGGCCCCCAGGGGAAATCACGTGGGCCCCCAGGGGAAATCACGTGGGCCCCCAGGGGAAATCACGTGGGCCCCCAGGGGAAATCACGTGGGCCCCCAGGGGAAATCACGTGGGCCCCCAGGGGAAATCACGTGGGCCCCGAGGGGAAATCACGTGGGCCAGGTTGGGCAATCACGTGTGCCAGGTGGAGCAATCACGTGGGCCCCCAGGGGAAATCACTTGGGCCCCCAGGGGAAATCACGTGGGCCCCCAGGGGAAATCACGTGGGCCAGGTGGGGCAATCACGTGGGCCCCCAGGTGAAATCACGTGGGCCCCCAGGGGAAATCACGTGGGCACCCAGGGGAAATCACGTGGGCCCCCAGGGGAAATCACGTGGGCCAGGTGGGGCAATCACGTGGGGCCCCAGGGGAAATCACGTGGGCCCCCAGGGGAAATCACGTGGGCCCCCAGGGTAAATCACGTGGGCCCCCAGGGGAAATCACGTGGGCCCCCAGGGGAAATCACGTGGGCCCCCAGGGTAAATCACGTGGGCCCCCAGGGGAAATCACGTGGGCCCCCAGGGGAAATCACGTGGGCCCCCAGGGGAAATCACGTGGGCCAGGTGGGGCAATCACGTGGGCCAGGTGGAGCAATCACGTGGGCCCCCAGGGGAAATCACGTGGGCCCCCAGGTGGAAATCATGTGGGCCCCCAGGGGAAATCACGTGGGCCCCCAGGGAAAATCACGTGGGCCCCCAGGGGAAATCACGTGGGCCCCCAGGGGAAATCACGTGGGCCCCCAGGGGAAATCACGTGGGCCCCCAGGGGAAATCACGTGGGCCCCCAGGGGAAATCACGTGGGCCCCCAGGGGAAATCACGTGGGCCCCCAGGGGAAATCACGTGGGCCAGGTGGGGCAATCACGTGGGCCAGGTGGAGCAATCACGTGGGCCCCCAGGGGAAATCACGTGGGCCCCCAGGGGAAATCACGTGGGCCCCCAGGGGAAATCACGTGGGCACCCAGGGGAAATCACGTGGGCCCCCAGGGGAAATCACGTGGGCCCCCAGGGGAAATCACGTGGGCCCCCAGGGGAAATCACGTGGGCCCCCAGGGGAAATCACGTGGGACCCCAGGGGAAATCACGTGGGCCCCCAGGGGAAATCACGTGGGCCAGGTGGGGCAATCACGTGCGCCAGGTGGAGCAATCACGTGGGCCCCCAGGGGAAATCACGTGGTCCCCCAAGGGGAAATCACGTGGGCCCCCAGGGGAAATCACGTGGGGCCCCAGGGGAAATCACGTGGGCCCCCAGGGGAAATCACGTGGGCCCCCAGGGGAAATCACGTGGGCCCCCAGGGGAAATCACGTGGGCCCCCAGGGGAAATCACGTGGGCCCCCAGGGGAAATAACGTGGGGCCCCAGGGGAAATCACGTGGGCCCCAAGGGGAAATCACGTGGGCCCCCAGGGGAAATCACGTGGGCCCCCAGGGGATATCACGTGGGCCCCCAGGGGAAATCACGTGGGCCCCCAGGGGAAATCACGTGGGCCCCCAGGGGAAATCACGTGGGCCAGGTGGGGCAATCACGTGGGCCAGGAGGAGCAATCACGTGGGCCCCCAGGGGAAATCACGTGGGCCCCCAGGGGAAATCACGTGGGCCAGGTGGGGCAATCACGTGGGCCAGGTGGGGAAATCACGTATGCCCCCAGGGGAAATCACGTGGGCCCCCAGGGGAAATCACGTGGGCCCCCACGGGAAATCACGTGGTCCCCCAGGGGAAATCACGTGGGCCTCCAGGGGAAATCACGTGGGCCAGGTGGTGCAATCACGTGGGGCCCCAGGGGAAATCACGTGGGCCCCCAGGGGAAATCTCGTGGGCCCCCAGGGGAAATCACGTGGGCCCCCAGGGGAAATCACGTGGGCCCCCAGGGGAAATCACGTGGGCCCCCAGGGGATATCACGTGGGCCCCCAGGGTAAATCACGTGGGCCCCCAGGGGAAATCACGTGGGCCCCCAGGGGAAATCACGTGGGCCCCCAGGGGAAATCACGTGGCCCCCAGGCGAAATCACGTGGGCCCCCAGGGGAAATCACGTGGGCCCCCACGGGAAATCACGTGGTCCCCCAGGGGAAATCACGTGGGCCTCCAGGGGAAATCACGTGGGCCAGGTGGGGCAATCACGTGGGGCCCCAGGGGAAATCACGTGGGCCCCCAGGGGAAATCACGTGGGCCCCCAGGGGAAATCACGTGGGCCCCCAGGGGAAATCACGTGGGCCCCCAGGGGAAATCACGTGTGCCTCCAGGGGAAATCACATGGGCCCCCAGGGGAAATCACGTGGGCCCCCAGGGGAAATCACGTGGGCCCCCAGGGGAAATCACGTGGGCCCCCAGGGGAAATCACGTGGGCCCCCAGGGGAAATCACGTGGGCCAGGTGGGGCAATCACGTGGGCCAGGTGGGGCAATCACGTGGGCCAGGTGGAGCAATCACGTGGGCCCCCAGGGGAAATCACGTGGGCCCCCAGGGGAAATCACGTGGGCCAGGTGGGGCAATCACGTGGGCCAGGTGGAGCAATCACGTGGGCCCCCAGGGGAAATCATGTAGGCCAGGTGGGGCAATCACGTGGGCCAGGTGGGGCAATCACGTGGGCCCCCAGGTGAAATCACGTGGGCCCCCAGGGGAAATCACGTGGGCCCCCAGCGGAAATCACGTGGCCCCCAGGGGAAATCACGTGGTCCCCCAGGGGAAATCACGTGGGCCTCCAGGGGAAATCACGTGGGCCAGGTGGGGCAATCACGTGGGCCCCCAGGGGAAATCACGTGGGCCCCCAGGGGAAATCACGTGGGCCCCCAGGGGAAATCACGTGTGCCTCCAGGGGAAATCACGTGGGCCCCCAGGGGAAATCACGTGGGCCCCCAGGGGAAATCACGTGGGCCCCCAGGGGAAATCACGTGGGCCCACAGGGGAAATCACGTGGGCCCCCAGGGGAAATCACGTGGGCCAGGTGGGGCAATCACGTGGGCCCCCAGGTGAAATCACGTGGGCCCCCAGGGGAAATCACGTGGGCCCCCAGGGGAAATCACGTGGGCCCCCAGGGGAAATCACGTGGGCCCCCAGGGGAAATCACGTGGGCCCCCAGGGGAAATCACGTGGGCCCCCAGGGGAAATCACGTGGGCCCCCAGGGGAAATCACGTGGGCCCCCAGGGGAAATCACGTGTGCCCCCAGGGGAAATCACGTGGGCCCCCAGGGGAAATCACGTGGGCCCGGTTGGGCAATCACGTGGGCAGGTGGGGAAATCACGTGGGCCCCCAGGGGAAATCACGTGGGCTGCGTGGGGAAATCACGTGGGCTGCCTGGGGAAATCACGTGGGCCCCCAGGGGAAATCACGTGGGCCCCCAGGGGAAATCACGTGGGCCCCCAGGGGAAATCACGTGGGCCAGGTGTGGCAATCACGTGGGCCAGGTGGGGCAATCACGTGGGCCAGGTGGAGCAATCACGTGGGCCCCCAGGGGAAATCACGTGGGCCCCCAGGGGAAATCACGTGGGCTCCCAGGGGAAATCACGTGGACCCCCAGGGGAAATCACGTGGGCCCCCAGGGGAAATCACGTGGGCCCCCAGGGGAAATCACGTGGGCCCCCAGGGGAAATCACGTGGGCCAGGTGGGGCAATCACTGGGCCAGGTGGGGAAATCACGTGGGCCCCCAGGGGAAATCACGTGGGCCCCCAGGGGAAATCACGTGGGCCCCCAGGGGAAATCACGTGGGCCCCCAGGGGAAATCACGTGGGCCCCCAGGGGAAATCACGTGGGCCCCCTGGGGAAATCACGTGGGCCCCCAGGGGAAATCACGTGGGCCAGGTGGGGCAATCACGTGGGCCAGGTGGGGCAATCACGTGGGCCCCCAGGGGAAATCACGTGGGCCCCCAGGGGAAATCACGTGGGCCCCCAGGGGAAATCACGTGGGCCCCAGGGGAAATCACGTGGGCCCCCAGGGGAAATCACGTGGGCCCCCAGGGGAAATCTCCAGGGAAACGTGGGCCCCCAGGGGAAATCACGTGGGCCGGGGAATCACGTGGGCCCCCAGGTGGAAATCACGTGGGCCCCCAGGGGAAATCACGTGGGCCCCCAGGGGAAATCACGTGGGCCCCCAGGGGAAATCACGTGGGCCCCCAGGGGAAATCACGTGGGCCCCCAGGGGAAATCACGTGGGCCCCCAGGGGAAATCACGTGGGCCCCCAGGGGAAATCACGTGGGCCCCCAGGGGAAATCACGTGGGCCCCCAGGGGAAATCACGTGGGCCAGGTGGCAATCACGTGGGCCAGGGGGCAATCACGTGGGCCCCCAGGGGAAATCACGTGGGCCCCAGGGGAAATCACGTGGGCCCCCAGGGGAAATCACGTGGGCCCCCAGGGGAAATCACGTGGGCCCCCAGGGGAAATCACGTGGGCCCCCAGGGGAAATCACGTGGGCCAGGTGGGGCAATCACGTGGGCCAGGGGAAATCACGTGGGCCCCCAGGGGAAATCACGTGGGCCCCCAGGGGAAATCACGTGGGCCCCCAGGGGAAATCACGTGGGCCCCCAGGGGAAATCACGTGGGCCCCCAGGGGAAATCACGTGGGCCCCCAGGGGAAATCACGTGGGCCCCCAGGGGAAATCACGTGGGCCCCCAGGGGAAATCACGTGGGCCCCCAGGGGAAATCACGTGGGCCCCCAGGGGAAATCACGTGGGCCCCCAGGGGAAATCACGTGGGCCCCCAGGGGAAATCACGTGGGCCCCCAGGGGAAATCACGTGGGCCCCCAGGGGAAATCACGTGGGCCCCCAGGGGAAATCACGTGGGCCCCCAGGGGAAATCACGTGGGCCTCCAGGGGAAATCACGTGGGCCAGGTGGGGCAATCACGTTGGACCCCATGGGAAATCACGTGGGCCCCCAGGGGAAATCACGTGGGCCCCCAGGGGAAATCACGTGGGCCCCCAGGGGAAATCACGTGGGCCCCCAGGGGAAATCACGTGGGCCAGGTGGGGCAATCACGTGGGCCAGGTGGGGCAATCACGTGGGCCCCCAGGGAAATCACGTGGGCCCCCAGGGGAAATCAGGTGGGCCCCCAGGGGAAATCACGTGGGCCCCCAGGGGAAATCACGTGGGCCCCCAGGGGAAATCACGTGGGCCCCCAGGGGAAATCACGTGGGCCCCAGGGGAAATCACGTGGGCCAGGTGGGGCAATCACGTGGGCCCCAGGGGAAATCACGTGGGCCCCCAGGGGAAATCACGTGGGCCCCCAGGGGAAATCACGTGGGCCCCCAGGGGAAATCACGTGGGCCCCCAGGGAAATCACGTGGGCCCCCAGGGGAAATCACGTGGGCCAGGTGGGGCAATCACGTGGGCCAGGTGGAGCAATCACGTGGGCCCCCAGGGGAAATCACGTGGGCCCCCAGGGGAAATCACGTGGGCCAGGTGGGGCAATCACGTGGGCCAGGTGGCCAATCAGTGGGCCAGGTGGAGCAATCACGTGGGCCCCCAGGGGAAATCACGTGGGCCCCCAGGGGAAATCACGTGGGCCCCCAGGGGAAATCACGTGGGCCCCCAGGGGAAATCACGTGGGCCCCCAGGGGAAATCACGTGGGCCCCAGGGGAAATCACGTGGGCCCCCAGGGGAAATCACGTGGGCCCCCAGGGGAAATCACGTGGGCCCCCAGGGGAAATCACGTGGGCCCCCAGGGGAAATCACGTGGGCCAGGGGGCAATCACGTGGGCCAGGTGGAGCAATCACGTGGGCCCCCAGGGGAAATCACGTGGGCCCCCAGGGGAAATCACGTGGGCCCCCAGGGGAAATCACGTGGGCCAGGTGGGGCAATCACGTGGGCCCCCAGGGGAAATCACGTGGGCCCCCAGGGGAAATCACGTGGGCCCCCAGGGGAAATCACGTGGGCCCCCAGGGGAAATCACGTGGGCCAGGTGGGGCAATCACGTGGGCCCCCAGGGGAAATCACGTGGGCCCCCAGGGGAAATCACGTGGGCCCCCAGGGGAAATCACGTGGGCCCCCAGGGGAAATCACGTGGGCCCCCAGGGGAAATCACGTGGGCCCCCAGGGTAAATCACGTGGGCCCCCAGGGGAAATCACGTGGGCCCCCAGGGGAAATCACGTGGGCCCCCAGGGGAAATCACGTGGGCCAGGTGGGGCAATCACGTGGGCCAGGTGGAGCAATCACGTGGGCCCCCAGGGGAAATCACGTGGGCCCCCAGGTGAAATCACGTGGGCCCCCAGGGGAAATCACGTGGGCCCCCAGGGAAAATCACGTGGGCCCCCAGGGGAAATCACGTGGGCCCCCAGGGGAAATCACGTGGGCCCCCAGGGGAAATCACGTGGGCCCCCAGGGGAAATCACGAGGGCCCCCAGGGGAAATCACGTGGGCCCCCAGGGGAAATCACGTGGGCCAGGTGGGGCAATCACGTGGCCAGGTGGAGCAATCACGTGGGCCCCCAGGGGAAATCACGTGGGCCCCCAGGGGAAATCACGTGGGCCCCCAGGGGAAATCACGTGGGCCCTCAGGGGAAATCACGTGGGCCCCCAGGGGAAATCACGTGGGACCCCAGGGGAAATCACGTGGGCCCCCAGGGGAAATCACGTGGGCCAGGTGGGGCAATCACGTGCGCCAGGTGGAGCAATCACGTGGGCCCCCAGGGGAAATCACGTGGTCCCCCAGGGGAAATCACGTGGGCCCCCAGGGGAAATCACGTGGGGCCCCAGGGGAAATCACGTGGGCCCCCAGGGGAAATCACGTGGGCCAGGTGGGGCAATCACGTGGGCCCCCAGGGGAAATCACGTGGGCCCCCAGGGGAAATCACGTGGGCCCCCAGGGGAAATAACGTGGGGCCCCAGGGGAAATCACGTGGGCCCCCAGGGGAAATCACGTGGGCCCCCAGGGGAAATCACGTGGGCCCCCAGGGGAAATCACGTGGGCCCCCAGGGGAAATCACGTGGGCCAGGTGGGGCAATCACGTGGGCCAGGTGGGGCAATCACGTGGGCCCCCAGGGGAAATCACGTGGGCCCCCAGGGGAAATCACGTGGGCCCCCAGGGGAAATCACGTGGCCCCCAGGGGAAATCACGTGGGCCCCCAGGGGAAATCACGTGGGCCCCAGGGGAAATCACGTGGGCCAGGTGGGGCAATCACGTGGGCCCCCAGGGGAAATCACGTGGGCCCCCAGGGGAAATCACGTGGGCCCCCAGGGGAAATCACGTGGGCCCCAGGGGAAATCACGTGGGCCCCCAGGGGAAATCACGTGGGCCCCCAGGGGAAATCACGTGGGCCCCCAGGGGAAATCACGTGGGCCCCCAGGGGAAATCACGTGGGCCCCCAGGGGAAATCACGTGGGCCAGGTGGGGCAATCACGTGGGCCCCCAGGGGAAATCACGTGGGCCCCCAGGGGAAATCACGTGGGCCCCCAGGGGAAATCACGTGGGCCCCCAGGGGAAATCACGTGGGCCCCCAGGGGAAATCACGTGGGCCCCCAGGGGAAATCACGTGGGCCCCCAGGGGAAATCACGTGGGCCCCCAGGGGAAATCACGTGGGCCCCCAGGGGAAATCACGTGGGCCCCCAGGGGAAATCACGTGGGCCCCCAGGGGAAATCACGTGGGCCCGGGGGCAATCACGTGGGCCAGGTGGGGAAATCACGTGGGCCCCCAGGGGAAATCACGTGGGCCCCCAGGGGAAATCACGTGGGCCCCCAGGGGAAATCACGTGGGCCCCCAGGGGAAATCACGTGGGCCCCCAGGGGAAATCACGTGGGCCCCCAGGGGAAATCACGTGGGCCAGGTGGGGCAATCACGTGGGCCAGGTGGGGCAATCACGTGGGCCAGGTGGAGCAATCACGTGGGCCCCCAGGGGAAATCACGTGGGCCCCCAGGGGAAATCACGTGGGCCCCCAGGGGAAATCACGTGGGCCCCCAGGGGAAATCACGTGGGCCCCCAGGGGAAATCACGTGGGCCCCCAGGGGAAATCACGTGGCCCCCAGGGGAAATCACGTGGGCCAGGTGGGGCAATCACTGGGCCAGGTGGGGAAATCACGTGGGCCCCCAGGGGAAATCACGTGGGCCCCCAGGGGAAATCACGTGGGCCCCCAGGGGAAATCACGGGGGCCGCCTGGGGAAATCACGTGGGCCCCCAGGGGAAATCACGTGGGCCCCCAGGGGAAATCACGTGGGCCCCCAGGGGAAATCACGTGGGCCAGGTGGGGCAATCACGTGGGCCAGGTGGGGCAATCACGTGGGCCCCCAGGGGAAATCACGTGGGCCCCCAGGGGAAATCACGTGGCCCCCAGGGGAAATCACGTGGGCCCCAAGGGGAAATCACGTGGGCCCCCACGGGAAATCACGTGGTCCCCGAGGGGAAATCACGTGGGCCTCCAGGGGAAATCACGTGGGCCCCCAGGGGAAATCACGTGGGCCCCCAGGGGAAATCACGTGGGCCCCCAGGGGAAATCACGTGGGCCCCCAGGGGAAATCACGTGGGCCCCCAGTGGAAATCACGTGGGCCAGGTGGGGCAATCACGTGGTGCCCCAGGGGAAATCACGTGGGCCCCCAGGGGAAATCACATGGGCCCCCAGGGGAAATAACGTGGGCCCCCAGGGGAAATCACGTGGGCCCCCAGTGGAAATCACGTGGGCCCCCAGGGGAAATCACGTGGGCCAGGTGGGGCAATCACGTGGGCCAGGTGGAGCAATCACGTGGGCCCCCAGGGGAAATCACGTGGGCCCCCAGGGGAAATCACGTGGGCCAGGTGGGGCAATCACGTGGGCCAGGTGGCAATCACGTGGGCCAGGTGGAGCAATCACGTGGGCCCCCAGGGGAAATCACGTGGGCCCCCAGGGGAAATCACGTGGGCCCCCAGGGGAAATCACGTGGGCCCCCAGGGGAAATCACGTGGGCCCCCAGGGGAAATCACGTGGGCCCCCAGGGGAAATCACGTGGGCCCCCAGGGGAAATCACGTGGGCCCCCAGGGGAAATCACGTGGGCCCCCAGGGGAAATCACGTGGGCCCCCAGGGGAAATCACGTGGGCCAGGTGGGGCAATCACGTGGGCCAGGTGGAGCAATCACGTGGGCCCCCAGGGGAAATCACGTGGGCCCCCAGGGGAAATCACGTGGGCCCCCAGGGGAAATCACGTGGGCCAGGTGGGGCAATCACGTGGGCCCCCAGGGGAAATCACGTGGGCCCCCAGGGGAAATCACGTGGGCCCCCAGGGGAAATCACGTGGGCCCCCAGGGGAAATCACGTGGGCCAGGTGGGGCAATCACGTGGGGCCCCAGGGGAAATCACGTGGGCCCCCAGGGGAAATCACGTGGGCCCCCAGGGAAATCACGTGGGCCCCCAGGGGAAATCACGTGGGCCCCCAGGGGAAATCACGTGGGCCCCCAGGGGAAATCACGTGGGCCCCCAGGGGAAATCACGTGGGCCCCCAGGGGAAATCACGTGGGCCCCCAGGGGAAATCACGTGGGCCAGGTGGGGCAATCACGTGGGCCAGGTGGAGCAATCACGTGGGCCCCCAGGGGAAATCACGTGGGCCCCCAGGTGAAATCATGTGGGCCCCCAGGGGAAATCACGTGGGCCCCCAGGGAAAATCACGTGGGCCCCCAGGGGAAATCACGTGGGCCCCCAGGGGAAATAACGTGGGCCCCCAGGGGAAATCACGTGGGCCCCCAGGGGAAATCACGAGGGCCCCCAGGGGAAATCACGTGGGCCCCCAGGGGAAATCACGTGGGCCAGGTGGGGCAATCACGTGGCCAGGTGGAGCAATCACGTGGGCCCCCAGGGGAAATCACGTGGGCCCCCAGGGGAAATCACGTGGGCCCCCAGGGGAAATCACGTGGGCCCCCAGGGGAAATCACGTGGGCCCCCAGGGGAAATCACGTGGGACCCCAGGGGAAATCACGTGGGCCCCCAGGGGAAATCACGTGGGCCAGGTGGGGCAATCACGTGCGCCAGGTGGAGCAATCACGTGGGCCCCCAGGGGAAATCACGTGGTCCCCCAGGGGAAATCACGTGGGCCCCCAGGGGAAATCACGTGGGGCCCCAGGGGAAATCACGTGGGCCCCCAGGGGAAATCACGTGGGCCAGGTGGGGCAATCACGTGGGCCCCCAGGGGAAATCACGTGGGCCCCCAGGGGAAATCACGTGGGCCCCCAGGGGAAATAACGTGGGGCCCCAGGGGAAATCACGTGGGCCCCAAGGGGAAATCACGTGGGCCCCCAGGGGAAATCACGATGGCACCCAGGGGAAATCACGTGGGCCCCCAGGGGAAATCACGTGGGCCAGGTGGGGCAATCACGTGGGCCAGGTGGGGCAATCACGTGGGCCCCCAGGGAAATCACGTGGGCCCCCAGGGGAAATCACGTGGGCCCCCAGGGGAAATCACGTGGGCCCCCAGGGGAAATCACGTGGGCCCCCAGGGGAAATCACGTGGGCCCCCAGGGGAAATCACGTGGGCCAGGTGGGGCAATCACGTGGGCCCCCAGGGGAAATCACGTGGGCCCCCAGGGGAAATCACGTGGGCCCCCAGGGGAAATCACGTGGGCCCCCAGGGGAAATCACGTGGGCCCCCAGGGGAAATCACGTGGGCCCCCAGGGGAAATCACGTGGGCCCCCAGGGGAAATCACGTGGGCCCCCAGGGGAAATCACGTGGGCCCCCAGGGGAAATCACGTGGGCCAGGTGGGGCAATCACGTGGGCCCCAGGGGAAATCACGTGGGCCCCCAGGGGAAATCACGTGGGCCCCCAGGGGAAATCACGTGGGCCCCCAGGGGAAATCACGTGGGCCCCCAGGGGAAATCACGTGGGCCCCCAGGGGAAATCACGTGGGCCCCCAGGGGAAATCACGTGGGCCCCCAGGGGAAATCACGTGGGCCCCCAGGGGAAATCACGTGGGCCCCCAGGGGAAATCACGTGGGCCCCCAGGGGAAATCACGTGGGCCCGGTTGGGCAATCACGTGGGCAGGTGGGGAAATCACGTGGGCCCCCAGGGGAAATCACGTGGGCCCCCAGGGGAAATCACGTGGGCCGCCAGGGGAAATCACGTGGGCCCCCAGGGGAAATCACGTGGGCCCCCAGGGGAAATCACGTGGGCCCCCAGGGGAAATCACGTGGGCCAGGTGTGGCAATCACGTGGGCCAGGTGGGGCAATCACGTGGGCCAGGTGGAGCAATCACGTGGGCCCCCAGGGGAAATCACGTGGGCCCCCAGGGGAAATCACGTGGGCCCCCAGGGGAAATCACGTGGGCCCCCAGGGGAAATCACGTGGGCCCCCAGGGGAAATCACGTGGGCCCCCAGGGGAAATCACGTGGGCCCCCAGGGGAAATCACGTGGGCCAGGTGGGGCAATCACGTGGGCCAGGTGGGGAAATCACGTGGGCCCCCAGGGGAAATCACGTGGGCCCCGAGGGGAAATCACGTGGGCCCCCAGGGGAAATCACGTGGGCCCCCAGGGGAAATCACGTGGGCCCCCAGGGGAAATCACGTGGGCCGCCTGGGGAAATCACGTGGGCCCCCAGGGGAAATCACGTGGGCCAGGTGGGGCAATCACGTGGGCCAGGTGGGGCAATCACGTGGGCCCCCAGGGGAAATCACGTGGGCCCCCAGGGGAAATCACGTGGCCCCCAGGGGAAATCACGTGGGCCCCAAGGGGAAATCACGTGGGCCCCCACGGGAAATCACGTGGTCCCCGAGGGGAAATCACGTGGGCCTCCAGGGGAAATCACGTGGGCCCCCAGGGGAAATCACGTGGGCCCCCAGGGGAAATCACGTGGGCCCCCAGGGGAAATCACGTGGGCCCCCAGGGGAAATCACGTGGGCCCCCAGTGGAAATCACGTGGGCCAGGTGGGGCAATCACGTGGGCCAGGTGGGGCAATCACGTGGGCCCCCAGGGGAAATCACGTGGGCCCCCAGGGGAAATCACGTGGGCCCCCAGGGGAAATCACGTGGGCCCCCAGGGGAAATCACGTGGGCCCCCAGGGGAAATCACGTGGGCCCCCAGTGGAAATCACGTGGGCCAGGTGGGGCAATCACGTGCGCCAGGTGGGGCAATCACGTGGGCCCCCAGGGGAAATCACGTATGCTCCCAGGGGAAATCACGTGGGCCCCCAGGGGAAATCACGTGGGCCCCCACGGGAAATCACGTGGTCCCCCAGGGGAAATCACGTGGGCCTCCAGGGGAAATCACGTGGGCCAGGTGGTGCAATCACGTGGGGCCCCAGGGGAAATCACGTGGGCCCCCAGGGGAAATCACGTGGGCCCCCAGGGGAAATCACGAGGGCCCCCAGGGGAAATCACGTGGGCCCCCAGGGGAAATCACGTGGGCCCCCAGGGGATATCACGTGGGCCCCCAGGGGAAATCACGTGGGCCCCCAGGGGAAATCACGTGGGCCCCCATGGGAAATCACGTGGGCCCCCAGGGGAAATCACGTGGGCCCCCAGGGGAAATCACGTGCTCCCCCAGGGGAAATCACGTGGGCCTCCAGGGGAAATCACGTATGCCCCCAGGGGAAATCACGTGGGCCCCCAGGGGAAATCACGTGGGCCCCCACGGGAAATCACGTGGTCCCCCAGGGGAAATCACGTGGGCCTCCAGGGGAAATCACGTGGGCCAGGTGGGGCAATCACGTTGGACCCCATGGGAAATCACGTGGGCCCCCAGGGGAAATCACGTGGGCCCCCAGGGGAAATCACGTCGGCCCCCAGGGGAAATCACGTGGACCCCCAGGGGAAATCACGTGGGCCAGGTGGGGCAATCACGTGGGCCAGGTGGGGCAATCACGTGGGCCCCCAGGGAAATCACGTGGGCCCCCAGGGGAAATCAGGTGGGCCCCCAGGGGAAATCACGTGGGAACCCAGGGGAAATCACGTGGGCCCCCACGGAAAAATCACGTGGTCCCCCAGGGGAAATCACGTGGGCCTCCAGGGGAAATCACGTGGGCCAGGTGGGGCAATCACGTGATGCCCCAGGGGAAATCACGTGGGCCCCCAGGGGAAATCACATGGGCCCCCAGGGGAAATCACGTGGGCCCCCAGGGGAAATCACGTGGGCCCCCAGTGGAAATCACGTGGGCCCCCAGGGGAAATCACGTGGGCCAGGTGGGGCAATCACGTGGGCCAGGTGTGCCAATCACGTGGGCCAGGTGGAGCAATCACGTGGGCCCCCAGGGGAAATCACGTGGGACCCCAGGGGAAATCACGTGGGCCAGGTGGGGCAATCACGTGGGCCAGGTGTGCCAATCACGTGGGCCAGGTGGAGCAATCACGTGGGCCCCCAGGGGAAATCACGTGGGCCCCCAGGGGAAATCACGTGGGCCCCCAGGGGAAATCACGAGGGCCCCCAGTGGAAATCACGTGGGCCCCCAGGGGAAATCACGTGGGGCCCCAGGGGAAATCACGTGGGCCCCCAGGGGAAATCACGTGGGCCCCCAGGGGAAATCACGTGGGCCCCCAGGGGAAATCACGTGGGCCCCGAGGGGAAATCACGTGGGCCAGGTTGGGCAATCACGTGTGCCAGGTGGAGCAATCACGTGGGCCCCCAGGGGAAATCACGTGGGCCCCCAGGGGAAATCACGTGGGCCCCCAGGGGAAATCACGTGGGCCAGGTGGGGCAATCACGTGGGCCCCCAGGTGAAATCACGTGGGCCCCCAGGGGAAATCACGTGGGCACCCAGGGGAAATCACGTGGGCCCCCAGGGGAAATCACGTGGGCCCCCAGGGGAAATCACGTGGGGCCCCAGGGGAAATCACGTGGGCCCCCAGGGGAAATCACGTGGGCCCCCAGGGGAAATCACGTGGGCCCCCAGGGGAAATCACGTGGGCCCCCAGGGGAAATCACGTGGGCCAGGTGGGGCAATCACGTGAGCCAGGTGGGGCAATCACGTGGGCCCCAAGGGGAAATCACGTATGCCCCCAGGGGAAATCACGTGGGCCCCCAGGGGAAATCACGTGGGCGCCCACGGGAAATCACGTGGTCCCCCAGGGGAAATCACGTGGACCTCCAGGGGAAATCACGTGGGCCAGGTGGGGCAATCACGTGGGGCCCCAGGGGAAATCACGGGGGCCCCCAGGGGAAATCACGTGGGCCCTCAGGGGAAATCACGTGGGCCCCCATGGGAAATCACGTGGGCCCCCAGGGGAAATCACGTGGGCCCCCAGGGCAAATCACGTGGGCCAGGTGGGGCAATAACGTGGGCCAGGTGGGACAATCACGTGGGCCAGGTGGAGCAATCACGTGGGCCCCCAGGGGAAATCACGTGGGCCCCCAGGGGAAATCACGTGGGCCCCCAGGGGAAATCACGTGGGCCAGGTGGGGCAATCACGTGGGCCCCCAGGTGAAATCACGTGGGCCCCCAGGGGAAATCACGTGGGCCCCCACGGGAAATCACGTGGTCCCCCAGGGGAAATCACATGGGCTTCCAGGGGAAATCACGTGGGCCAGGTGGGGCAATCACATGGGGCCCCAGGGGAAATCACGTGGGCCCCCAGGGGAAATCACGTGGGCCCCCAGGGTAAATCACGTGGGCCCCCAGGGGAAATCACGTGGGCCCCCAGGGGAAATCACGTGGGCCCCCAGGGTAAATCACGTGGGCCCCCAGGGGAAATCACGTGGGCCCCCAGGGGAAATCACGTGGGCCCCCAGGGGAAATCACGTGGGCCAGGTGGGGCAATCACGTGGGCCAGGTGGAGAAATCACGTGGGCCCCCAGGGGAAATCACGTGGGCCCCCAGGTGAAATCACGTGGGCCCCCAGGGGAAATCACGTGGGCCCCCAGGGAAAATCACGTGGGCCCCCAGGGGAAATCACGTGGGCCCCCAGGGGAAATCACGTGGGCCCCCAGGGGAAATAACGTGGGCCCCCAGGGGAAATCACGTGGGCCCCCAGGGGAAATCACGAGGGCCCCCAGGGGAAATCACGTGGGCCCCCAGGGGAAATCACGTGGGCCAGGTGGGGCAATCACATGGCCAGGTGGAGTAATCACGTGGGCCCCCAGGGGAAATCACGTGGGCCCCCAGGGGAAATCACGTAGGCCCCCAGGGGAAATCACGTGGGCACCCAGGGGAAATCACGTGGGCCCCCAGGGGAAATCACGTGGGCCCCCAGGGGAAATCACGTGGGCCCCCAGGGGAAATCACGTGGGCCCCCAGGGGAAATCACGTGGGACCCCAGGGGAAATCACGTGGGCCCCCAGGGGAAATCACGTGGGCCAGGTGGGGCAATCACGTGGGCCAGGTGGAGCAATCACGTGGGCCCCCAGGGGAATTCACGTGGGCCCCCAGGGGAAATCACGTGGCCCCCCAGGGGAAATCACGTGGGCCAGGTGGGGCAATCATGTGGGCCATGTGGAGCAATCACGTGGGCCCCCAGGGGAAATCACGTTGGCCCCCAGGGGAAATCACGTGGGCCCCCAGGGGAAATCACGTGGGCCCCCAGGGGAAATCACGTGGGCCCCCAGGGGAAATCACGTGGGCCAGGTGGGGCAATCACGTGGGCCAGGTGGAGCAATCACGTGGGCTCCCAGGGGAAATCACGTGGGCCCCCAGGGGAAATCACGTGGGCCCCCAGGGGAAATCACGTGGGCCCCCAGGGGAAATCACGTGGGCCCCCAGGGGAAATCACGTGGGCCCCCAGGGGAAATCACGTGGGCCCCCAGGGGAAATCACGTGGGCCCGCAGGGGAAATCACGTGGGCCCCCAGGGGAAATCACGGGGGCCCCCAGGGGAAATCACGTGGGCCAGGTGGGGCAATCACGTGGGCCAGGTGGAGCAATCACGTGGGCCCCCAGGGGAAATCACGTGGGCACCCAGGGGAAATCACGTGGGCCCCCAGGGGAAATCACGTAGGCCAGGTGGGGCAATCACGTGGGCCAGGTGGGGCAATGACTTGCGCCCCCAGGTGAAATCACGTGGGCCCCCAGGGGAAATCACGTGGGCCCCCAGCGGAAATCACGTGGCCCCCAGGGGAAATCACGTGGTCCCCCAGGGGAAATCACGTGGGCCTCCAGGGGAAATCACGAGGGCCAGGTGGGGCAATCACGTGGGCCCCCAGGGGAAATCACGTGGGCCCCCAGGGGAAATCACGTGGGCCCCCAGGGGAAATCACGTGTGCCTCCAGGGGAAATCACGTGGGCCCCCAGGGGAAATCACGTGGGCCCCCAGGGGAAATCACGTGGGCCCCCAGGGGAAATCACGTGGGCCCCCAGGGGAAATCACGTGGGCCCCCAGGGGAAATCACGTGGGCCAGGTGGGGCAATCACGTGGGTCCCCAGGTGAAATCACGTGGGCCCCCAGGGGAAATCACGTGGGCCCCCAGGGGAAATCACGAGGGCCCCCAGGGGAAATCACGTGGGCCCCCAGGGGAAATCACGTGGGCCCCCAGGGGAAATCACGTGGGCCCCCAGGGGAAATCACGTGGGCCCCCAGGGGAAATCACGTGTGCCCCCAGGGGAAATCACGTGGGCCCCCAGGGGAAATCACGTGGGCCCGGTTGGGCAATCACGTTTGCAGGTGGGGAAATCACGTGGGCCCCCAGGGGAAATCACGTGGGCTGCCTGGGGAAATCACGTGGGCCGCCTGGGGAAATCACGTGGGCCCCCAGGGGAAATCACGTGGGCCCCCAGGGGAAATCACGTGGGCCCCCAGGGGAAATCACGTGGGCCAGGTGTGGCAATCACGTGGGCCAGGTGGGGCAATCACGTGGGCCAGGTGGAGCAATCACGTGGGCCCCCAGGGGAAATCACGTGGGCCCCCAGGGGAAATCACGTGGACCCCCAGGGGAAATCACGTGGGCCCCCAGGGGAAATCACGTGGGCCCCCAAGGGAAATCACGTGTGCCCCCAGGGGAAATCACGTGGGCCAGGTGGGGCAATCACATGGGCCAGGTGGGGAAATCACGTGGGCCCCCAGGGGAAATCACGTGGGCCCCCAGGGGAAATCACGTGGGCCCCCAGGGGAAATCACGGGGGCCGCCGGGGAAATCACGTGGGCCCCCAGGGGAAATCACGTGGGCCCCCAGGGGAAATCACGTGGGCCCCCAGGGGAAATCACGTGGGCCAGGTGGGGCAATCACGTGGGCCAGGTGGGGCAATCACGTGGGCCCCCAGGGGAAATCACGTGGGCCCCCAGGGGAAATCACGTGGCCCCCAGGGGAAATCACGTGGGCCCCAAGGGGAAATCACGTGGGCCCCCACGGGAAATCACGTGGTCCCCGAGGGGAAATCACGTGGGCCTCCAGGGGAAATCACGTGGGCCAGGTGGGGCAATCACGTGGGCCCCCAGGGAAAATCACGTGGGCCCCCAGGGGAAATCACGTGGGCACCCACGGGAAATCACGTGGTCCCCCAGGGGAAATCACGTGGGCCTCCAGGGGAAATCACGTGGGCCAGGTGGGGCAATCACGTGGGGCCCCAGGGGAAATCACGTGGGCCCCCAGGGGAAATCACGTGGGCCCCCAGGGGAAATCACGTGGGCCCCCAGGGGAAATCACGTGGGCCCCCAGGGGAAATCACGTGTGCCTCCAGGGGAAATCACATGGGCCCCCAGGGGAAATCACGTGGTCCCCCAGGGGAAATCACGTGGGCCCCCAGGGGAAATCACGTGGGCCCCCAGGGGAAATCACGTGGGCCCCCAGGGGAAATCACGTGGGCCAGGTGGGGCAATCACGTGGGCCAGGTGGGGCAATCACGTGGGCCCCAGGGGAAATCACGTATGCCCCCAGGGGAAATCACGTGGGCCCCCAGGGGAAATCACGTGGGCCAGGTGGGGCAATCACGTGGGCCAGGTGGGGCAATAACGTGGGCCAGGTGGGGCAATCACGTGGGCCAGGTGGAGCAATCACGTGGGCCCCCAGGGGAAATCACGTGGGCCCCCAGGGGAAATCACGTGGGCCCCCAGGGGAAATCACGTGGGCCAGGTGGGGCAATCACGTGGGCCCCCAGGTGAAATCACGTGGGCCCCCAGGGGAAATCACGTGGGCCCCCACGGGAAATCACGTGGTCCCCCAGGGGAAATCACATGGGCTTCCAGGGGAAATCACGTGGGCCAGGTGGGGCAATCACATGGGGCCCCAGGGGAAATCACGTGGGCCCCCAGGGGAAATCACGTGGGCCAGGTGGGGCAATCACATGGGGCCCCAGGGGAAATCACGTGGGCCCCCAGGGGAAATCACGTGGGCCCCCAGGGGAAATCACGTGGGCCCCCAGGGGAAATCACGTGGGCCCCCAGGGGAAATCACGTGGGCCCCCAGGGTAAATCACGTTGGCCCCCAGGGGAAATCACGTGGGCCCCCAGGGGAAATCACGTGGGCCCCCAGGGGAAATCACGTGGGCCAGGTGGGGCAATCACGTGGGCCAGGTGGAGCAATCACGTGGGCCCCCAGGGGAAATCACGTGGGCCCCCAGGTGAAATCACGTGGGCCCCCAGGGGAAATCACGTGGGCCCCCAGGGAAAATCACGTGGGCCCCCAGGGGAAATCACGTGGGCCCCCAGGGGAAATCACGTGGGCCCCCAGGGGAAATCACGTGGGCCAGGTGTGGCAATCACGTGGGCCAGGTGGGGCAATCACGTGGGCCAGGTGGAGCAATCACGTGGGCCCCCAGGGGAAATCACGTGGGCCCCCAGGGGAAATCACGTGGACCCCCAGGGGAAATCACGTGGGCCCCCAGGGGAAATCACGTGGGCCCCCAAGGGAAATCACGTGTGCCCCCAGGGGAAATCACGTGGGCCAGGTGGGGCAATCACATGGGCCAGGTGGGGAAATCACGTGGGCCCCCAGGGGAAACCATGTGGGCCCCGAGGGGAAATCACGTGGGCCCCCAGGGGAAATCACGGGGGCCGCCTGGGGAAATCACGTGGGCCCCCAGGGGAAATCACGTGGGCCGCCTGGGGAAATCACGTGGGCCCCCAGGGGAAATCACGTGGGCCAGGTGGGGCAATCACGTGGGCCAGGTGGGGCAATCACGTGGGCCCCCAGGGGAAATCACGTGGGCCCCCAGGGGAAATCACGTGGCCCCCAGGGGAAATCACGTGGGCCCCAAGGGGAAATCACGTGGGCCCCCACGGGAAATCACGTGGTCCCCGAGGGGAAATCACGTGGGCCTCCAGGGGAAATCACGTGGGCCAGGTGGGGCAATCACGTGGGCCCCCAGGGAAAATCACGTGGGCCCCCAGGGGAAATCACGTGGGCCCCCACGGGAAATCACGTGGTCCCCCAGGGGAAATCACGTGGGCCTCCAGGGGAAATCACGTGGGCCAGGTGGGGCAATCACGTGGGGCCCCAGGGGAAATCACGTGGGCCCCCAGGGGAAATCACGTGGGCCCCCAGGGGAAATCACGTGGGCCCCCAGGGGAAATCACGTCGGCCCCCAGGGGAAATCACGTGTGCCTCCAGGGGAAATCACATGGGCCCCCAGGGGAAATCACGTGGTCCCCCAGGGGAAATCACGTGGGCCCCCAGGGGAAATCACGTGGGCCCCCAGGGGAAATCACGTGGGCCCCCAGGGGAAATCACGTGGGCCAGGTGGGGCAATCACGTGGGCCAGGTGGGGCAATCACGTGGGCCCCAGGGGAAATCACGTATGCCCCCAGGGGAAATCACGTGGGCCCCCAGGGGAAATCACGTGTGCCAGGTGGGGCAATCACGTGGGCTAGGTGGGGCAATAACGTGGGCCAGGTGGGACAATCACGTGGGCCAGGTGGAGCAATCACGTGGGCCCCCAGGGGAAATCACGTGGGCCCCCAGGGGAAATCACGTGGGCCCCCAGGGGAAATCACGTGGGCCAGGTGGGGCAATCACGTGGGCCCCCAGGTGAAATCACGTGGGCCCCCAGGGGAAATCACGTGGGCCCCCACGGGAAATCACTTGGTCCCCCAGGGGAAATCACATGGGCTTCCAGGGGAAATCACGTGGGCCAGGTGGGGCAATCACATGGGGCCCCAGGGGAAATCACGTGGGCCCCCAGGGGAAATCACGTGGGCCCCCAGGGTAAATCACGTGGGCCCCCAGGGGAAATCACGTGGGCCCCCAGGGGAAATCACGTGGGCCCCCAGGGTAAATCACGTTGGCCCCCAGGGGAAATCACGTGGGCCCCCAGGGGAAATCACGTGGGCCCCCAGGGGAAATCACGTGGGCCAGGTGGGGCAATCACGTGGGCCAGGTGGAGCAATCACGTGGGCCCCCAGGGGAAATCACGTGGGCCCCCAGGTGAAATCACGTGGGCCCCCAGGGGAAATCACGTGGGCCCCCAGGGAAATCACGTGGGCCCCCAGGGGAAATCACGTGGGCCCCCAGGGGAAATCACGTGGGCCCCCAGGGGAAATCACGTGGGCCCCCAGGGGAAATCACGTGGGCCCCCAGGGGAAATCACGTGGGCCCCCAGGGGAAATCACGTGGGCCCCCAGGGGAAATCACGTGGGCCAGGTGGGGCAATCACGTGGGCCAGGTGGAGCAATCACGTGGGCCCCCAGGGGAAATCACGTGGGCCCCCAGGGGAAATCACGTGGGCCCCCAGGGGAAATCACGTGGGCCCCCAGGGGAAATCACGTGGGCCCCCAGGGGAAATCACGTGGGCCCCCAGGGGAAATCACGTGGGCCCCCAGGGGAAATCACGTGGGCCCCCAGGGGAAATCACGTGGGACCCCAGGGGAAATCACGTGGGCCCCCAGGGGAAATCACGTGGGCCAGGTGGGGTAATCACGTGCGCCAGGTGGAGCAATCACGTGGGCCCCCAGGGGAAATCACGTGGTCCCCCAGGGGAAATCACGTGGGCCCCCAGGGGAAATCACGTGGGCCCCCAGGGGAAATCACGTGGGCCCCCAGGGGAAATCACGTGGGCCCCCAGGGGAAATCACGTGGGCCAGGTGTGGCAATCACGTGGGCCAGGTGGGGCAATCACGTGGGCCAGGTGGAGCAATCACGTGGGCCCCCAGGGGAAATCACGTGGGCCCCCAGGGGAAATCACGTGGGCCCCCAGGGGAAATCACGTGGACCTCCAGGGGAAATCACGTGGGCCAGGTGGGGCAATCACGTGGGGCCCCAGG
This sequence comes from Rupicapra rupicapra, assembly GCA_963981305.1. Lineage (NCBI taxonomy): Eukaryota > Metazoa > Chordata > Mammalia > Artiodactyla > Bovidae > Rupicapra > Rupicapra rupicapra. Next base: position 62,656,323 of record OZ022290.1, read on the forward strand.
GGAAATCACGTGGGCCCCCAGGGGAAATCACGTGGGCCCCCAGGGGAAATCACGTGTGCCCCCAGGGGAAATCACGTGGGCCCCCAGGGGAAATCACGTGGGCCCCCAGGGGAAATCACGTGGGCCCCCAGGGGAAATCACGTGGGCCAGGTGGGGCAATCACGTGGGCCAGGTGGAGCAATCACGTGGGCCCCCAGGGGAAATCACGTGGGCCCCCAGGGGAAATCCGTGGGCCCCCAGGGGAAATCACGTGGGCCCCCAGGGGAAATCACGTGGGCCCCCAGGGGAAATCACGTGGGCCCCCAGGGGAAATCACGTGGGCCAGGTGGAGCAATCACGTGGGCCCCCAGGGGAAATCACGTGGGCCAGGTGGAGCAATCACGTGGGCCCCCAGGGGAAATCACGTGGGCCCCCAGGGGAAATCACGTGGGCCCCCAGGGGAAATCACGTGTGCCAGGTGGGGCAATCACGTGGGCCAGGTGGGGCAATCACGTGGGCCCCCAGGGGAAATCACGTGGGCCCCCAGGGGAAATCACGTGGGCCCCCAGGGGAAATCACGTGGGCCCCCAGGGGAAATCACGTGGGCCCCCAGGGGAAATCACGTGGGCCCCCAGGGGAAATCACGTGGGCCGCCAGGGGAAATCACGTGGGCCCCCAGGGGAAATCACGTGGGCCAGGTGGGGCAATCACGTGGGCCAGGTGGGGCAATCACGTGGGCCAGGTGGAGCAATCACGTGGGCCCCCAGGGGAAATCTCGTGGGCCCCCAGGTGAAATCACGTGGGCCCCCAGGGGAAATCACGTGGGCCGCCAGGGGAAATCACGTGGGCCCCCAGGGGAAATCACGTGGGCCAGGTGGGGCAATCACGTGGGCCAGGTGGAGCAATCACGTGGGCCCCCAGGGGTAATCACGTGGGCCCCCAGGGGAAATCACGTGGGCCCCCAGGGGAAATCACGTGGGCCCCCAGGGGAAATCACGTGGGCCCCCAGGGGAAATCACGTGGGCCCCCAGGGGAAATCACGTGGGCCCCCAGGGGAAATCACGTGGGCCCCCAGGGGAAATCACGTGGGCCCCCAGGGGAAATCACGTGGGCCCCCAGGGGAAATCACGTGGGCCCCCAGGGGAAATCACGTGGGCCCCCAGGGGAAATCACGTGGGCCCCCAGGGGAAATCACGTGGGCCCCCAGGGGAAATCACGTGGGCCAGGTGGAGCAATCACGTGGGCCAGGTGGAGCAATCACGTGGGCCCCCAGGGGAAATCACGTGGGCCCCCAGGGGAAATCACGTGGGCCCCCAGGGGAAATCACGTGGGCCCCCAGGGAAAATCACGTGGGCCCCAGGGGAAATCACGTGGGCCCCCAGGGGAAATCACGTGGGCCCCCAGGGGAAATCACGTGGGCCCCCAGGGGAAATCACGTGGGCCCCCAGGGGAAATCACGTGGGCCCCCAGGGGAAATCACGTGGGCCCCCAGGGGAAATCACGTGGGCCAGGTGGGGCAATCACGTGGGCCAGGAGGAGCAATCACGTGGGCCCCCAGGGAAAATCACGTGGGCCCCAGGTGAAATCACGTGGGCCCCCAGGGGAAATCACGTGGGCCCCCAGGGGAAATCACGTGGGCCCCCAGGGGAAATCACGTCGGCCCCCAGGGGAAATCACGTGGGCCCCCAGGGGAAATCACGTGGGCCCCCAGGGGAAATCACGTGGGCCCCCAGGGGAAATCACGTGGGCCCCCAGGGGAAATCACGTGGGCCCCCAGGGGAAATCACGTGGGCCCCCAGGGGAAATCACGTGGGACCCCAGGGGAAATCACGTGGGCCCCCAGGGGAAATCACGTGGGCCAGGTGGGGTAATCACGTGCGCCAGGTGGAGCAATCACGTGGGCCCCCAGGGGAAATCACGTGGTCCCCCAGGGGAAATCACGTGGGCCCCCAGGGGAAATCACGTGGGGCCCCAGGGGAAATCACGTGGGCCCCCAGGGGAAATCACGTGGGCCCCCAGGGGAAATCACGTGGGCCCCCAGGGGAAATCACGTGGGCCCCCAGGGGAAATCACGTGGGCCCCCAGGGGAAATCACGTGGGGCCCCAGGGGAAATCACGTGGGCCCCAAGGGGAAATCACGTGGGCCCCCAGGGGAAATCACGTGGGCCCCCAGGGGATATCACGTGGGCCCCCAGGGGAAATCACGTGGGCCCCCAGGGGAAATCACGTGGGCCCCCAGGGGAAATCACGTGGGCCAGGTGGGGCAATCACGTGGGCCAGGAGGAGCAATCACGTGGGCCCCCAGGGGAAATCACGTGGGCCCCCAGGGGAAATCACGTGGGCCAGGTGGGGCAATCACGTGGGCCAGGTGGGGCAATCACGTGGGCCCCCAGGGGAAATCACGTATGCCCCCAGGGGAAATCACGTGGGCCCCCAGGGGAAATCACGTGGGCCCCCACGGGAAATCACGTGGTCCCCAAGGGGAAATCACGTGGGCCTCCAGGGGAAATCACGTGGGCCAGGTGGGGCAATCACGTGGGGCCCCAGGGGAAATCACGTGGGCCCCCAGGGGAAATCACGTGGGCCCCCAGGGGAAATCACGTGGGCCCCCAGGGGAAATCACGTGGGCCCCCAGGGGAAATCACGTGTGCCTCCAGGGGAAATCACATGGGCCCCCAGGGGAAATCACGTGGGCCCCCAGGGGAAATCACGTGGGCCCCCAGGGGAAATCACGTGGGCCCCCAGGGGAAATCACGTGGGCCCCCAGGGGAAATCACGTGGGCCAGGTGGGGCAATCACGTGGGCCAGGTGGGGCAATCACGTGGGCCAGGTGGAGCAATCACGTGGGCCCCCAGGGGAAATCACGTGGGCCCCCAGGGGAAATCACGTGGGCCAGGTGGGGCAATCACGTGGGCCAGGTGGAGCAATCCCGTGGGCCCCCAGGGGAAATCACGTGGGCCAGGTGGGGCAATCACGTGGGCCAGGTGGAGCAATCCCGTGGGCCCCCAGGGGAAATCACGTGGGCCCCCAGGGGAAATCACGTAGGCCCCCAGGGGAAATCACGAGGGCACCCAGGGGAAATCACGTGGGCCCCCAGGGGAAATCACGTGGGCCCCCAGGGGAAATCACGTGGGCCCCCAGGGGAAATCTCGTTGGCCAGGTGGGGCAATCACGTGGGCCCCCAGGTGAAATCACGTGGGCCCCCAGGGGAAATCACGTGGGCCCCCAGGGGAAATCACGTGGGCCCCCAGGGGAATTCACGTGGGCCCCCAGGGGAAATCACGTGGGCCCCCAGGGGAAATCACGTGGGCCCCCAGGGGAAATCACGTGTGCCCCCAGGGGAAATCACGTGGGCCCCAGGGGAAATCACGTGGGCCCGGTGTGGCAATCACGTGGGCCAGGTGGGGAAATCACGTGGGCCCCCAGGGGAAATCACGTGGGCCCCCAGGGGAAATCACGTGGGCCCCCAGGGGAAATCCCGAGGGCCGCCTGGGGAAATCACGTGGGCCCCCAGGGGAAATCACGTGGGCCCCCAGGGGAAATCACGTGGGCCCCCAGGGGAAATCACGTGGGCCCCCAGGGGAAATCACGTGGGCCAGGTGTGGCAATCACGTGGGCCAGGTGGGGCAATCACGTGGGCCAGGTGGAGCAATCACGTGGGCCCCCAGGGGAAATCACGTGGGCCCCCAGGGGAAATCACGTGGGCCCCCAGGGGAAATCACGTGGGCTCCCAGGGGAAATCACGTGGGCCCGCAGGGGAAATCACGTGGGCCCCAGGGGAAATCACGTGGGCCCCCAGGGGAAATCACGCGTGCCCCCAGGGGAAATCACGTGGGCCAGGTGGGGCAATCACATGGGCCAGGTGGGGAAATCACGTGGGCCCCCAGGGGAAACCATGTGGGCCCCCAGGGGAAATCACGTGGGCCTCCAGGGGAAATCACGTGGGCCAGGTGGGGCAATCACGTGGGGCCCCAGGGGAAATCACGTGGGCCCCCAGGGGAAATCACGTGGGCCCCCAGGGGAAATCACGTGGGCCCCCAGGGGAAATCACGTCGGCCCCCAGGGGAAATCACGTGTGCCTCCAGGGGAAATCACATGGGCCCCCAGGGGAAATCACGTGGTCCCCCAGGGGAAATCACGTGGGCCCCCAGGGGAAATCACGTGGGCCCCCAGGGGAAATCACGTGGGCCCCCAGGGGAAATCACGTGGGCCAGGTGGGGCAATCACGTGGGCCAGGTGGGGCAATCACGTGGGCCCCAGGGGAAATCACGTATGCCCCCAGGGGAAATCACGTGGGCCCCCAGGGGAAATCACGTGGGCCCCCACGGGAAATCACGTGGTCCCCCAGGGGAAATCACGTGGGCCTCCAGGGGAAATCACGTGGGCCAGGTGGTGCAATCACGTGGGGCGCCAGGGGAAATCACGTGGGCCCCCAGGGGAAATCACGTGGGCCCCCAGGGGAAATCACGTGGGCCCCCAGGGGAAATCACGTGGGCCCCCAGGGGAAATCACGTGGGCCCCCAGGGGATATCACGTGGGTCCCCAGGGTAAATCACGTGGGCCCCCAGGGGAAATCACGTGGGCCCCCAGGGGAAATCACGTGGGCCCCCAGGGGAAATCACGTGGCCCCCAGGGGAAATCACGTGGGCCCCCAGGGGAAATCACGTGGGCCCCCACGGGAAATCACATGGTCCCCCAGGGGAAATCACGTGGGCCTCCAGGGGAAATCACGTGGGCCAGGTGGGGCAATCACGTGGGGCCCCAGGGGAAATCACGTGGGCCCCCAGGGGAAATCACGTGGGCCCCCAGGGGAAATCACGTGGGCCCCCAGGGGAAATCACGTGGGCCCCCAGGGGAAATCACGTGTGCCTCCAGGGGAAATCACATGGGCCCCCAGGGGAAATCACGTGGGCCCCCAGGGGAAATCACGTGGGCCCCCAGGGGAAATCACGTGGGCCAGGTGGTGCAATCACGTGGGGCCCCAGGGGAAATCACGTGGTCCCCCAGGGGAAATCACGTGGGCCTCCAGGGGAAATCACGTGGGCCAGGTGGTGCAATCACGTGGGGCCCCAGGGGAAATCACGTGGGCCCCCAGGGGAAATCACGTGGGCCAGGTGGGGCAATCACGTGCGCCAGGTGGAGCAATCACGTGGGCCCCCAGGGGAAATCACGTGGTCCCCCAGGGGAAATCACGTGGGCCCCCAGGGGAAATCACGTGGGGCCCCAGGGGAAATCACGTGGGCCCCCAGGGGAAATCACGTGGGCCCCCAGGGGAAATCACGTGGGCCCCCAGGGGAAATCACGTGGGCCCCCAGGGGAAATCCCGAGGGCCGCCTGGGGAAATCACGTGGGCCCGCAGGGGAAATCACGTGGGCCCCCAGGGGAAATCACGTGGGCCGCCTGGGGAAATCACGTGGGCCCCCAGGGGAAATCACGTGGGCCGGCTGGGGAAATCACGTGGGCCCCCAGGGGAAATGATGTGGGCCAGGTGGGGCAATCACGTGGGCCAGGTGGGGCAATCACGTGGGCCAGGTGGGCCAATCACGTGGGCCCCCAGGGGAAATCACGTGGCCCCCAGGGGAAATCACGTGGGCCCTCAGGGGAAATCACTTGGGCCCCCACTGGAAATCACGTGGTCCCCCAGGGGAAATCACGTGGGCCTCCAGGGGAAATCACGTGGGCCAGGTGGGGCAATCACGTGGGGCCCCAGGGGAAATCACGTGGGCCCCCAGGGGAAATCACGTGGGCCCCCAGGGGAAATCACGTGGGCCCCCAGGGTAAATCACGTGGGCCCCCAGGGAAAATCACGTGTGCCTCCAGGGGAAATCACATGGGCCCCCAGGGGAAATCACGTGGGCCCCCAGGGGAAATCACGTGGGCCCCCAGGGGAAATCACGTGGGCCCCCAGGGGAAATCACGTGGGCTCCCAGGGGAAATCACGTGGGCCCGCAGGGGAAATCACGTGGGCCCCAGGGGAAATCACGTGGGCCCCCAGGGGAAATCACGTGTGCCCCCAGGGGAAATTACGTGGGCCAGGTGGGGCAATCACATGGGCCAGGTGGGGAAATCACGTGGGCCCCCAGGGGAAACCATGTGGGCCTCCAGGGGAAATCACGTGGGCCCCCAGGGGAAATCACGTGGGCCGCCTGGGGAAATCACGTGGGCCCCCAGGGGAAATCACGTGGGCCGGCTGGGGAAATCACGTGGGCCCCCAGGGGAAATGATGTGGGCCAGGTGGGGCAATCACGTGGGCCAGGTGGGGCAATCACGTGGGCCAGGTGGGGCAATCACGTGGGCCCCCAGGGGAAATCACGTGGCCCCCAGGGGAAATCACGTGGGCCCTCAGGGGAAATCACTTGGGCCCCCACTGGAAATCACGTGGTCCCCCAGGGGAAATCACGTGGGCCTCCAGGGGAAATCACGTGGGCCAGGTGGGGCAATCAAGTGGGGCCCCAGGGGAAATCACGTGGGCCCCCAGGGGAAATCACGTGGGCCCCCAGGGGAAATCACGTGGGCCCCCAGGGGAAATCACGTGGGCCCCCAGGGAAAATCACGTGTGCCTCCAGGGGAAATCACATGGGCCCCCAGGGGAAATCACGTGGGCCCCCAGGGGAAATCACGTGGGCCCCCAGGGGAAATCACGTGGGCCCCCAGGGGAAATCACGTGGGCCCCCAGGGGAAATCACGTGGGCCAGGTGGGGCAATCACGTGGGCCAGGTGGGGCAATCACGTGGGCCCCCAGGGGAAATCACGTATGCCCCCAGGGGAAATCACGTGGGCCCCCAGGGGAAATCACGTGGGCCCCCACGGGAAATCACGTGGTCCCCCAGGGGAAATCACGTGGGCCTCCAGGGGAAATCACGTGGGCCAGGTGGTGCAATCACGTGGGGCCCCAGGGGAAATCACGTGGGCCCCCAGGGGAAATCACGTGGGCCCCCAGGGGAAATCACGTGGGCCCCCAGGGGAAATCACGTGGGCCCCCAGGGGATATCACGTGGGCCCCCAGGGGAAATCACGTGGGCCCCCAGGGGAAATCACGTGGGCCCCCAGGGGAAATCACGTGGGCCCCCAGGGGAAATCACGTGGTCCCCCAGGGGACATCACGTGGGCCTCCAGGGGAAATCACGTGGGCCAGGTGGGGCAATCACGTTGGGCCCCATGGGAAATCACGTGGGCCCCCAGGGGAAATCACGTGGGCCCCCAGGGGAAATCACGTCGGCCCCCAGGGGAAATCACGTGGGCCCCCAGGGGAAATCACGTGGGCCAGGTGGGGCAATCACGTGGGCCAGGTGGGGCAATCACGTGGGCCCCCAGGGAAATCACGTGGGCCCCCAGGGGAAATCAGGTGGACCCCAGGGGAAATCACGTGGGAACCCAGGGGAAATCACGTGGGCCCCCACGGGAAATCACGTGGTCCCCCAGGGGAAATCACGTGGGCCTCCAGGGGAAATCACGTGGGCCAGGTGGGGCAATCACGTGGGGCCCCAGGGGAAATCACGTGGGGCCCCAGGGGAAATCACGTGGGCCCCCAGGGGAAATCACGTGGGCCCCCAGGAGAAATCACGTGGGCCCCCAGTGGAAATCACGTGGGCCCCCAGGGGAAATCACGTGGGCCAGGTGGAGCAATCACGTGGGCCAGGTGGAGCAATCACGTGGGCCCCAGGGGAAATCACGTGGGCCCCCAGGGGAAATCACGTGGGCCAGGTGGGGCAATCACGTGGGCCAGGTGTGGCAATCACGTGGGCCAGGTGGAGCAATCACGTGGGCCCCCAGGGGAAATCACGTGGGCCCCCAGGGGAAATCACGTGGGCCCCCAGGGGAAATCACGTGGGCCCCCAGGGGAAATCACGTGGGCCCCCAGGGGAAATCACGTGGGCCCCCAGGGGAAATCACGTGGGCCCCCAGGGGAAATCACGTGGGCCCCCAGGGGAAATCACGTGGGCCCCCAGGGGAAATCACGTGGGCCAGGTGGGGCAATCACGTGTGCCAGGTGGAGCAATCACGTGGGCCCCCAGGGGAAATCACGTGGGCCCCCAGGGGAATTCACGTGGGCCCCCAGGGGAAATCACGTGGGCCAGGTGGGGCAATCACGTGGGCCCCCAGGTGAAATCACGTGGGCCTCCAGGGGAAATCACGTGGGCACCCAGGGGAAATCAGGTGGGCCCCCAGGGGAAATCACGTGGGCCCCCAGGGGAAATCACGTGGGCCCCCAGGGGAAATCACGTGGGCCCGCAGGGGAAATCACGTGGGCCCCCAGGGGAAATCACGTGGGCCCCCAGGGGAAATCACGTGGGCCAGGTGGGGCAATCACGTGGGCCTCCGGGTGAAATCACGTGGGCCCCCAGGGGAAATCACGTGGGCCCCCACGGGAAATCACGTGGTCCCCCAGGGGAAATCACCTGGGCCTCCAGGGGAAATCATGTGGGCCAGGTGGGGCAATCACGTGGGGCCCCAGGGGAAATCACGTGGGCCCCCAGGGGAAATCACGTGGGCCCCCAGGGGAAATCAGGTGGGCCCCCAGGGGAAATCACGTGGGCCAGGTGGGGCAATCACGTGGGCCAGGTGGAGCAATCACGTGGGCCCCCAGGGGAAATCACGTGAGCCCCCAGGGGAAATCACGTGGGCCACCAGGGGAAATCACGTGGGCCCCCAGGGGAAATCACGTGGGCCCCCAGGGGAAATCACGTGGGCCAGGTGGGGCAATCACGTGGGCCTCCGGGTGAAATCACGTGGGCCCCCAGGGGAAATCACGTGGGCCCCCACGGGAAATCACGTGGTCCCCCAGGGGAAATCACCTGGGCCTCCAGGGGAAATCATGTGGGCCAGGTGGGGCAATCACGTGGGGCCCCAGGGGAAATCACGTGGGCCCCCAGGGGAAATCACGTGGGCCCCCAGGGGAAATCAGGTGGGCCCCCAGGGGAAATCACGTGGGCCAGGTGGGGCAATCACGTGGGCCAGGTGGAGCAATCACGTGGGCCCCCAGGGGAAATCACGTGAGCCCCCAGGGGAAATCACGTGGGCCACCAGGGGAAATCACGTGGGCCCCCAGGGGAAATCACGTGGGCCTCCAGGGGAAATCACGTGGGCACCCAGGGGAAATCAGGTGGGCCCCCAGGGGAAATCACGTGGGCCCCCAGGGGAAATCACGTGGGCCCCCAGGGGAAATCACGTGGGCCCGCAGGGGAAATCACGTGGGCCCCCAGGGGAAATCACGTGGGCCCCCAGGGGAAATCACGTGGGCCAGGTGGGGCAATCACGTGGGCCTCCGGGTGAAATCACGTGGGCCCCCAGGGGAAATCACGTGGGCCCCCACGGGAAATCACGTGGTCCCCCAGGGGAAATCACCTGGGCCTCCAGGGGAAATCATGTGGGCCAGGTGGGGCAATCACGTGGGGCCCCAGGGGAAATCACGTGGGCCCCCAGGGGAAATCACGTGGGCCCCCAGGGGAAATCAGGTGGGCCCCCAGGGGAAATCACGTGGGCCAGGTGGGGCAATCACGTGGGCCAGGTGGAGCAATCACGTGGGCCCCCAGGGGAAATCACGTGAGCCCCCAGGGGAAATCACGTGGGCCCCCAGGGGAAATCACGTGGGCCCCCAGGTGAAATCACGTGGGCCCCCAGGGGAAATCACGTGGGCCCCCAGGGGAAATCACTTGGGCCCCCAGGGGAAATCACGTGGGCCCCCAGGGGAAATCACGTGGGCCCCCAGGGGAAATCACGTGGGCCCCCAGGGGAAATCACGTGGGCCCCCAGGGGAAATCACGTGGGCCAGGTGGAGCAATCACGTGGGCCCCCAGGGGAAATCACGTCGGCCCCCAGGGGAAATCACGTGGGCCCCCAGGGGAAATCACGTGGGACAGGTGGGGCAATCACGTGGGCCAGGTGGGGCAATCACGTGGGCCCCCAGGGGAAATCACGAGCGCCCCCAGGGCAAATCACGTGGGCCCCCAGGCGAAATCACGTGGGCCCCCAGGGGAAATCACGTGGGCCCCAGGGGAAATCACGTGGGCCCCCAGGGGAAATCACGTGGGCCCCCAGGGGAAATCACGTGGGCCCCCAGGGGAAATCACGTGGGCCCCCAGGGGAAATCACGTGGGCCAGGTGGAGCAATCACGTGGGCCCCCAGGGGAAATCACGTGGGCCCCCAGGGGAAATCACGTGGGCCCCCAGGGGGAATCACGTGGGCCCCCATGGGAAATCACGTGGGCCCCCAGGGGAAATCACGTGGGCCCACAGGGGAAATCACGTGGGCCCCCAGGGGAAATCACGTGGGCCCCCAGGGGAAATCACGTGGGCCAGGTGGGGGAATCACGTGGGCCAGGTGGGGCAATCACGTGGGCCAGGTGGAGCAATAACGTGGGCCCCCAGGGGAAATCACGTGGGCCCCCGGTGAAATCATGTGGGCCCCCAGGGGAAATCACGTGGGCCGCCAGGGGAAATCACGTGGGCCCCCAGGGGAAATCACGTGGGCCCCCAGGGGAAATCACGTGGGCCCCCAGGGGAAATCACGTGGGCCCCCAGGGGAAATCACGTGGGCCCCCAGGGGAAATCAGGTGGGCCCCCAGGGGAAATCACGTGGGCCCCCAGGGGAAATCACGTGGGCCCCCAGGGGAAATCACGTGGGCCCCCAGGGGAAATCACGTGGGCCCCCAGGGGAAATCACGTGGGCCCCCAGGGGAAATCACGTGGGGCAGGTGGAGCAATCACGTGGGCCCCCAGGGGAAATCACGTGGGCCCCCAGGGGAAATCACGTGTGCCAGGTGGGGCAATCACGTGTGCCAGGTGGGGCAATCACGTGGGCCAGGTGGGGCAATCACGTGGGCCCGCAGGGGAAATCACGAGGGCCCCCAGGGCAAATCACGTGGGCCCCCAGGGGAAATCACGTGGGCCCCCAGGGGAAATCACGTGGGCCCCCAGGGGGAATCACGTGGGCCCCCAGGGGAAATCACGTGGGCCCCCAGGGGGAATCACGTGGGCCCCCAGGGGAAATCACGTGGGCCCACAGGGGAAATCACGTGGGCCAGGTGGGGCAATCACGTGGGCCAGGTGGAGCAATCACGTGGGCCCCCAGGGGAAATCACGTGGGCCCCCAGGGGGAATCACGTGGGCCCCCAGGGGAAATCACGTGGGCCCACAGGGGAAATCACGTGGGCCAGGTGGGGCAATCACGTGGGCCAGGTGGAGCAATCACGTGGGCCCCCAGGGGAAATCACGTGGGCCCCCAGGGGAAATCACGTGGGCCCCCAGGGGAAATCACGTGGGCCCCCAGGGGAAATCACGTGGGCCAGGTGGAGCAATCACGTGGGCCCCCAGGGGAAATCACGTGGGCCCCCAGGTGAAATCACGTGGGCCCCCAGGGGAAATCACGTGGGCCCCCAGGGGAAATCACGTGGGCCCCCAGGGGAAATCACGTGGGCCCCCAGGGGAAATCACGTGGGCCCCCAGGGGAAATCACGTGGGCCCCCAGGGGAAATCACGTGGGCCCCCAGGGGAAATCACGTGGGCCCCCAGGGGAAATCACGTGGGCCCCCAGGGGAAATCACGTGGGCCCCCAGGGGAAATCACGTGGGCCCCCAGGGGAAATCACGTGGGCCCCCAGGGGAAATCACGTGGGCCCCCAGGGGAAATCACGTGGGCCAGGTGGAGCAATCACGTTGGCCCCCAGGGGAAATCACGTCGGCCCCCAGGGGAAATCACGTGTGCCCCCAGGGGAAATCACGTGGGCCAGGTGGGGCAATCACGTGGGCCAGGTGGGGCAATCACGTGGGCCCCCAGGGGAAATCACGAGCGCCCCCAGGGCAAATCACGTGGGCCCCCAGGGGAAATCACGTGGGCCCCCAGGGGAAATCACGTGGGCCCCCAGGGGAAATCACGTGTGCCAGGTGGGGCAATCACGTGGGCCAGGTGGGGCAATCACGTGGGCCCCCAGGGGAAATCACGAGGGCCCCCAGGGCAAATAACGTGGGCCCCCAGGCGAAATCACGTGGGCCCCCAGGGGAAATCACGTGGGCCCCCAGGGGAAATCACGTGGGCCCCGAGGGGAAATCACGTGGGCCCACAGGGGAAATCACGTGGGCCCCCAGGGGAAATCACGTGGGCCCCCAGGGGAAATCACGTGGGCCAGGTGGGGCAATCACGTGGGCCAGGTGGGGCAATCACGTGGGCCAGGTGGGGCAATCACGTGGGCCAGGTGGAGCAATCACGTGGGCCCCCAGGGGAAATCACGTGGGCCCCCAGGTGAAATCACGTGGGCCCCCAGGGGAAATCACGTGGGCCCCCACGGGAAATCACGTGGTCCCCCAGGGGAAATCACGTGGGCCTCCAGGGGAAATCACGTGGGCCAGGTGGTGCAATCACGTGGGGCCCCAGGGGAAATCACGTGGGCCCCCAGGGGAAATCACGTGGGCCCCCAGGGGAAATCACGTGGGCCCCCAGGGGAAATCACGTGGGCCCCCAGGGGAAATCACGTGGGCCCCCAGGGGATATCACGTGGGCCCCCAGGGTAAATCACGTGGGCCCCCAGGGGAAATCACGTGGGCCCCCAGGGGAAATCACGTGGGCCCCCAGGGGAAATCACGTGGCCCCAGGGGAAATCACGTGGGCCCCCAGGGGAAATCACGTGGGCCCCCACGGGAAATCACGTGGTCCCCAAGGGGAAATCACGTGGGCCTCCAGGGGAAATCACGTGGGCCAGGTGGGGCAATCACGTGGGGCCCCAGGGGAAATCACGTGGGCCCCCAGGGGAAATCACGTGGGCCCCCAGGGGAAATCACGTGGGCCCCCAGGGGAAATCACGTGGGCCCCCAGGGGAAATCACGTGTGCCTCCAGGGGAAATCACATGGGCCCCCAGGGGAAATCACGTGGGCCCCCAGGGGAAATCACGTGGGCCCCCAGGGGAAATCACGCGGGCCCCCAGGGGAAATCACGTGGGCCCCCAGGGGAAATCACGTGGGCCAGGTGTGGCAAACACGTGGGCCAGGTGGGGCAATCACGTGGGCCAGGTGGAGCAATCACGTGGGCCCCCAGGGGAAATCACGTGGGCCCCCAGGGGAAATCACGTGGGCCCCCAGGGGAAATCACGTGGGCCCCCAGGGGAAATCACGTGTGCCCCCAGGGGAAATCACGTGGGCCCCAGGGGAAATCACGTGGGCCCGGTGTGGCAATCACGTGGGCCAGGTGGGGAAATCACCTGGGCCCCCAGGGGAAATCACGTGGGCCCCCAGGGGAAATCACGTGGGCCCCCAGGGGAAATCCCGAGGGCCGCCTGGGGAAATCACGTGGGCCCCCAGGGGAAATCACGTGGGCCCCCAGGGGAAATCACGTGGGCCCCCAGGGGAAATCACGTGGGCCCCCAGGGGAAATCACGTGGGCCAGGTGTGGCAATCACGTGGGCCAGGTGGGACAATCACGTGGGCCAGGTGGAGCAATCACGTGGGCCCCCAGGGGAAATCACGTGGGCCCCCAGGGGAAATCACGTGGGCCCCCAGGGGAAATCACGTGGGCTCCCAGGGGAAATCACGTGGGCCCGCAGGGGAAATCACGTGGGCCCCAGGGGAAATCACGTGGGCCCCCAGGGGAAATCACGTGTGCCCCCAGGGGAAATCACGTGGGCCAGGTGGGGCAATCACATGGGCCAGGTGGGGAAATCACGTGGGCCCCCAGGGGAAACCATGTGGGCCCCCAGGGGAAATCACGTGGGCCCCCAGGGGAAATCACGTGGGCCGCCTGGGGAAATCATGTGGGCCCCCAGGGGAAATCACGTGGGCCGGCTGGGGAAATCACGTGGGCCCCCAGGGGAAATCATGTGGGCCTGGTGGGGCAATCACGTGGGCCAGGTGGGGCAATCACGTGGGCCAGGTGGGGCAATCACGTGGGCCCCCAGGGGAAATCACGTGGCCCCCAGGGAAAATCACGTGGGCCCCCAGGGGAAATCACGTGGGCCCCCACGGGAAATCACGTGGTCCCCCAGGGGAAATCACGTGGGCCTCCAGGGGAAATCACGTGGGCCAGGTGGGGCAATCACGTGGGGCCCCAGGGGAAATCACGTGGGCCCCCATGGGAAATCACGTGGGCCCCCAGGGGAAATCACGTGGGCCCCCAGGGGAAATCACGTCGGCCCCCAGGGGAAATCACGTGTGCCTCCAGGGGAAATCACATGGGCCCCCAGGGGAAATCACGTGGTCCCCCAGGGGAAATCACGTGGGCCCCCAGGGGAAATCATGTGGGCCCCCAGGGGAAATCACGTGGGCCCCCAGGGGAAATCACGTGGGCCAGGTGGGGCAATCACGTGGGCCAGGTGGGGCAATCACGTGGGCCCCAGGGGAAATCACGTATGCCCCCAGGGGAAATCACGTGGGCCCCCAGGGGAAATCACGTGTGCCAGGTGGGGCAATCACGTGGGCCAGGTGGGGCAATAACGTGGGCCAGGTGGGACAATCACGTGGGCCAGGTGGAGCAATCACGTGGGCCCCCAGGGGAAATCACGTGGGCCCCCAGGGGAAATCACGTGGGCCCCCAGGGGAAATCACGTGGGCCAGGTGGGGCAATCACGTGGGCCCCCAGGTGAAATCACGTGGGCCCCCAGGGGAAATCACGTGGGCCCCCACGGGAAATCACGTGGTCCCCCAGGGGAAATCACATGGGCTTCCAGGGGAAATCACGTGGGCCAGGTGTGGCAATCACATGGGGCCCCAGGGGAAATCACGTGGGCCCCCAGGGGAAATCACGTGGGCCCCCAGGGTAAATCACGTGGGCCCCCAGGGGAAATCACGTGGGCCCCCAGGGGAAATCACGTGGGCCCCCAGGGTAAATCACGTTGGCCCCCAGGGGAAATCACGTGGGCCCCCAGGGGAAATCACGTGGGCCCCCAGGGGAAATCACGTGGGCCAGGTGGGGCAATCACGTGGGCCAGGTGGAGCAATCACGTGGGCCCCCAGGGGAAATCACGTGGGCCCCCAGGTGAAATCACGTGGGCCCCCAGGGGAAATCACGTGGGCCCCCAGGGGAAATCACGTGGGCCCCCAGGGGAAATCACGTGGGCCCCCAGGGGAAATCACGTGGGCCCCCAGGGGAAATCACGTGGGCCCCCAGGGGAAATCACGTGGGCCCCCAGGGGAAATCACGTGGGCCCCCAGGGGAAATCACGTGGGCCCCCAGGGGAAATCACGTGGGCCAGGTGGGGCAATCACGTGGGCCAGGTGGAGCAATCACGTGGGCCCCCAGGGGAAATCACGTGGGCCCCCAGGGGAAATCACGTGGGCCCCCAGGGGAAATCACGTGGGCCCCCAGGGGAAATCACGTGGGCCCCCAGGGGAAATCACGTGGGCCCCCAGGGGAAATCACGTGGGCCCCCAGGGGAAATCACGTGGGCCCCCAGGGGAAATCACGTGGGACCCCAGGGGAAATCACGTGGGCCCCCAGGGGAAATCACGTGGGCCAGGTGGGGTAATCACGTGCGCCAGGTGGAGCAATCACGTGGGCCCCCAGGGGAAATCACGTGGTCCCCCAGGGGAAATCACGTGGGCCCCCAGGGGAAATCACGTGGGCCCCCAGGGGAAATCACGTGGGCCCCCAGGGGAAATCACGTGGGCCCCCAGGGGAAATCACGTGGGCCAGGTGTGGCAATCACGTGGGCCAGGTGGGGCAATCACGTGGGCCAGGTGGAGCAATCACGTGGGCCCCCAGGGGAAATCACGTGGGCCCCCAGGGGAAATCACGTGGGCCAGGTGGGGCAATCACGTGGGCCAGGTGGGGCAATCACGTGGGCCCCCAGGGGAAATCACGTATGCCCCCAGGGGAAATCACGTGGGCCCCCAGGGGAAATCACGTGGGCGCCCACGGGAAATCACGTGGTCCCCCAGGGGAAATCACGTGGACCTCCAGGGGAAATCACGTGGGCCAGGTGGGGCAATCACGTGGGGCCCCAGGGGAAATCACGTGGGCCCCCAGGGGAAATCACGTGGGCCCCCAGGGGAAATCACGTGTGCCCCCAGGGGAAATCACGTGGGCCCCCAGGGGAAATCACGTGGGCCCCCAGGGGAAATCACGTGGGCCCCCAGGGGAAATCACGTGGGCCAGGTGGGGCAATCACGTGGGCCAGGTGGAGCAATCACGTGGGCCCCCAGGGGAAATCACGTGGGCCCCCAGGTGAAATCACGTGGGCCCCCAGGGGAAATCACGTGGGCCCCCAGGGAAAATCACGTGGGCCCCCAGGGGAAATCACGTGGGCCCCCAGGGGAAATCACGTGGGCCCCCAGGGGAAATAACGTGGGCCCCCAGGGGAAATCACGTGGGCCCCCAGGGGAAATCACGAGGGCCCCCAGGGGAAATCACGTGGGCCCCCAGGGGAAATCACGTGGGCCAGGTGGGGCAATCACGTGGCCAGGTGGAGCAATCACGTGGGCCCCCAGGGGAAATCACGTGGGCCCCCAGGGGAAATCACGTAGGCCCCCAGGGGAAATCACGTGGGCACCCAGGGGAAATCACGTGGGCCCCCAGGGGAAATCACGTGGGCCCCCAGGGGAAATCACGTGGGCCCCCAGGGGAAATCACGTGGGCCCCCAGGGGAAATCACGTGGGACCCCAGGGGAAATCACGTGGGCCCCCAGGGGAAATCACGTGGGCCAGGTGGGGTAATCACTTGCGCCAGGTGGAGCAATCACGTGGGCCAGGTGGGGCAATCACGTGGTCCCCCAGGGGAAATCACGTGGGCCCCCAGGGGAAATCACGTGGGCCCCCAGGGGAAATCACGTGGGCCCCCAGGGGAAATCACGTGGGCCCCCAGGGGAAATCACGTGGGCCCCCAGGGGAAATCACGTGGGCCCCCAGGGGAAATCACGTGGGCCCCCAGGGGAAATCACGTGGGGCCCCAGGGGAAATCACGTGGGCCCCAAGGGGAAATCACGTGGGCCCCCAGGGGAAATCACGTGGGCCCCCAGGGGATATCACGTGGGCCCCCAGGGGAAATCACGTGGGCCCCCAGGGGAAATCACGTGGGCCCCCAGGGGAAATCACGTGGGCCAGGTGGGGCAATCACGTGGGCCAGGAGGAGCAATCACGTGGGCCCCCAGGGGAAATCACGTGGGCCCCCAGGGGAAATCACGTGGGCCAGGTGGGGCAATCACGTGGGCCAGGTGGGGCAATCACGTGGGCCCCCAGGGGAAATCACGTATGCCCCCAGGGGAAATCACGTGGGCCCCCAGGGGAAATCACGTGGGCCCCCACGGGAAATCACGTGGTCCCCCAGGGGAAATCACGTGGGCCTCCAGGGGAAATCACGTGGGCCAGGTGGTGCAATCACGTGGGGCCCCACGGGAAATCACGTGGGCCCCCAGGGGAAATCACGTGGGCCCCCAGGGGAAATCACGTGGGCCCCCAGGGGAAATCACGTGGGCCCCCAGGGGAAATCACGTGGGCCCCCAGGGGATATCACGTGGGCCCCCAGGGTAAATCACGTGGGCCCCCAGGGGAAATCACGTGGGCCCCCAGGGGAAATCACGTGGGCCCCCAGGGGAAATCACGTGGCCCCAGGGGAAATCACGTGGGCCCCCAGGGGAAATCACGTGGGCCCCCACGGGAAATCACGTGGTCCCCAAGGGGAAATCACGTGGGCCTCCAGGGGAAATCACGTGGGCCTCCAGGGGAAATCACGTGGGCCAGGTGGGGCAATCACGTGGGGCCCCAGGGGAAATCACGTGGGCCCCCAGGGGAAATCACGTGGGCCCCCAGGGGAAATCACGTGGGCCCCCAGGGGAAATCACGTGGGCCCCCAGGGGAAATCACGTGTGCCTCCAGGGGAAATCACATGGGCCCCCAGGGGAAATCACGTGGGCCCCCAGGGGAAATCACGTGGGCCCCCAGGGGAAATCACGTGGGCCCCCAGGGGAAATCACGTGGGCCCCCAGGGGAAATCACGTGGGCCAGGTGTGGCAATCACGTGGGCCAGGTGGGGCAATCACGTGGGCCAGGTGGAGCAATCACGTGGGCCCCCAGGGGAAATCACGTGGGCCCCCAGGAGAAATCACGTGGGCCAGGTGGGGCAATCACGTGGGCCAGGTGGAGCAATCACGTGGGCCCCCAGGGGAAATCACGTGGGCCAGGTGGGGCAATCACGTGGGCCAGGTGGAGCAATCCCGTGGGCCCCCAGGGGAAATCACGTGGGCCCCCAGGGGAAATCACGTAGGCCCCAAGGGGAAATCACGAGGGCACCCAGGGGAAATCACGTGGGCCCCCAGGGGAAATCACGTGGGCCCCCAGGGGAAATCACGTGGGCCCCCAGGGGAAATCACGTGGGCCCCCAGGGGAAATCACGTGTGCCCCCAGGGGAAATCACGTGGGCCCCAGGGGAAATCACGTGGGCCCGGTGTGGCAATCACGTGGGCCAGGTGGGGAAATCACGTGGGCCCCCAGGGGAAATCACGTGGGCCCCCAGGGGAAATCACGTGGGCCCCCAGGGGAAATCCCGAGGGCCGCCTGGGGAAATCACGTGGGCCCCCAGGGGAAATCACGTGGGCCCCCAGGGGAAATCACGTGGGCCCCCAGGGGAAATCACGTGGGCCCCCAGGGGAAATCACGTGGGCCAGGTGTGGCAATCACGTGGGCCAGGTGGGGCAATCACGTGGGCCAGGTGGAGCAATCACGTGGGCCCCCAGGGGAAATCACGTGGGCCCCCAGGGGAAATCACGTGGGCCCCCAGGGGAAATCACGTGGGCTCCCAGGGGAAATCACGTGGGCCCGCAGGGGAAATCACGTGGGCCCCAGGGGAAATCACGTGGGCCCCCAGGGGAAATCACGTGTGCCCCCAGGGGAAATCACGTGGGCCAGGTGGGGCAATCACATGGGCCAGGTGGGGAAATCACGTGGGCCCCCAGGGGAAACCATGTGGGCCCCCAGGGGAAATCACGTGGGCCTCCAGGGGAAATCACGTGGGCCAGGTGGGGCAATCACGTGGGGCCCCAGGGGAAATCACGTGGGCCAACAGGGGAAATCACGTGGGCCCCCAGGGGAAATCACGTGGGCCCCCAGGGGAAATCACGTCGGCCCCCAGGGGAAATCACGTGTGCCTCCAGGGGAAATCACATGGGCCCCCAGGGGAAATCACGTGGTCCCCCAGGGGAAATCACGTGGGCCCCCAGGGGAAATCACGTGGGCCCCCAGGGGAAATCACGTGGGCCCCCAGGGGAAATCACGTGGGCCAGGTGGGGCAATCACGTGGGCCAGGTGGGGCAATCACGTGGGCCCCAGGGGAAATCACGTATGCCCCCAGGGGAAATCACGTGGGCCCCCAGGGGAAATCACGTGGGCCCCCACGGGAAATCACGTGGTCCCCCAGGGGAAATCACGTGGGCCTCCAGGGGAAATCACGTGGGCCAGGTGGTGCAATCACGTGGGGCCCCAGGGGAAATCACGTGGGCCCCCAGGGGAAATCACGTGGGCCCCCAGGGGAAATCACGTGGGCCCCCAGGGGAAATCACGTGGGCCCCCAGGGGAAATCACGTGGGCCCCCAGGGGATATCACGTGGGCCCCCAGGGGAAATCACGCGGGCCCCCAGGGGAAATCACGTGGGCCCCCAGGGGAAATCACGTGGGCCCCCAGGGGAAATCACGTGGCCCCCAGGGGAAATCACGTGGGCCCCCAGGGGAAATCACGTGGGCCCCCACGGGAAATCACATGGTCCCCCAGGGGAAATCACGTGGGCCTCCAGGGGAAATCACGTGGGCCAGGTGGGGCAATCACGTGGGGCCCCAGGGGAAATCACGTGGGCCCCCAGGGGAAATCACGTGGGCCCCCAGGGGAAATCACGTGGGCCCCCAGGGGAAATCACGTGGGCCCCCAGGGGAAATCACGTGTTCCTCCAGGGGAAATCACATGGGCCCCCAGGGGAAATCACGTGGGCCCCCAGGGGAAATCACGTGGGCCCCCAGGGGAAATCACGTGGGCCAGGTGGTGCAATCACGTGGGGCCCCAGGGGAAATCACGTGGTCCCCCAGGGGAAATCACGTGGGCCTCCAGGGGAAATCACGTGGGCCAGGTGGTGCAATCACGTGGGGCCCCAGGGGAAATCACGTGGGCCCCCAGGGGAAATCACGTGGGCCAGGTGGGGCAATCACGTGCGCCAGGTGGAGCAATCACGTGGGCCCCCAGGGGAAATCACGTGGTCCCCCAGGGGAAATCACGTGGGCCCCCAGGGGAAATCACGTGGGGCCCCAGGGGAAATCACGTGGGCCCCCAGGGGAAATCACGTGGGCCCCCAGGGGAAATCACGTGGGCCCCCAGGGGAAATCACGTGGGCCCCCAGGGGAAATCCCGAGGGCCGCCTGGGG